>JAOTQE010053316.1:0-20519 GCA_025631205.1 Nesometra sesokonis
TGGACCGTAGTAATCTCGCTTATCACGTCGGCACCTTTGTTTTAATTGGTTTATCAGTAATAAACAGCAGGAGAAATCAAGTGTTGTTCCTCCAGTCTACTATAAAACCTTTAATGTGGAAGACAATTTTCCTATTCAATGAACTCAAGCGTATTTATTTTTCAATAGTTTTATAATATAAATAATGCATAGCTATTAAAAGCAATATATACTACATATTTACTATAAAACTTTTGCTACATCTAACATTTTTTTTCTCTATACAATTAAATACTAGACTGAATGCATGTTGAAGTCTACTCAAATGGTTGAACGACCGATCTAACATCAGAATCATGCCTTCAAAATGTATTTTTAGAATCTTAATTAGAGGGAAGACATTCTAGTCTGTGTGGATGGCATCGCAAATGACCATCTAATCAAGTAATACAGATCAATTGAAAATCCAGTCTACAAAAGTAGAAAGTCCGAGACAAGGAGTAAACTATTATGTGCAGTTGACGATCAGAATGACAATAAATCCATTGCTCCCGCGAGAAAATACTGATAAATGATTGCCGTGATTTCGCCAATGTAAACTTTAAGGCTCCATGGTTAAAATATTACAAGTCATCTCTTTATTCATTGTTTAATAGTTTTATAAAAAGTCACTGGATTCAAATGCCAATGGTCAGTGTATTTGGAAAATAAATGCCTTGTTACTCTGCATAGATACAGGGAACAATGATAGTGATGGCGATGATGATAATGATGATGATGCTGTTGATAATGATGATAATAGAAATGATGACGAGAAAAGTGATGATGATGACTATGTTTTTAATGATAGTAATGTTGGTGATGACAACAATGGTGACGATGAGAATGACGGCGATGACGGTGACAATCATGATGATGATGAGTATGACAATGCTAATGATGATGGTAATGTTGATACTAATGTTAATGATGATACAACAGAAGTGATGATGTATAACAAAGATGATTGTAAAATATATTATAATAAAACGCTTACTTATTTGTTCAAAATGTCGACGATGATGACGAAGTTGATGACGACATTGATGATGATGATGATGATGATGATGACATTGATGATGATAATGACGGTGATGATGATGACGATGATGATGATGTTGATGATGATCATGATGATCATGATGATGACGATGTTGATAATGATCATGATGATGATGATAATGATGTTGATGATGACGATGATGACGTTGATGATGATATTGATGATGACGTTGATGATGATGATGATGATGATGATGATCACCACAATGATGACGATGCTCATCACAAATGATGATGAAAATAGTAATGTAGATAATAATGATGGAGAATGTTGAAGAAAAGATGACATCAAAGATGAACATCATCTTTGTTGTAATTTTCATGAAATTGATGAATATTAATGTTGGGCAATGACGATAACAATGACAAGGATGAATAAAATTTATGGATATTACTTGAGGAAGTAAATGATGACGATAATGAAGGATTAAATTATCAATAATGCTAAATAACCATAAAAAGAGAAATGTTTTCAAACACAATTGCAATGAATAATAATACATACAAAAGTAAATATTTTCTCACAACAGATGTTTGAATATTATAATACCAACATGGATTATGCATTTGAACCTTATGTGAATCCTAAGTAACTGAACCGTACAACGTACCTACTGTCAATCGGACACCTGGCACATTGTACACAGCTTTCTTGAGCTATAGATTATTAACAAATTAACATGGCTTAACCATTGCGTGAATGGTTGCAAGTTAAGATAAGGTATCCAGTGTGCCTCTACCAATGGTCAGTATAAGCATCTTAGATTATACTAAACAAGTCTTAGTTTAAATAAGTCTTAAGAAATTAAAACCATTTTAAAACAAATAGTTAAGCAGCTAGACATGAACTAAAAATATTACATTATAACTATAGGTTAAAAAGAATTGAATCATTTATACACCCTATAACTGCTTAAAGAAACGTAAATGAAGGATTTCATTTCAGCAGCTGAGTAAAACTATCAATGAAGATGGATTAAAGATGATTAGATTAATCAGTGGGATTAATTAGGATTAAGAAAACTGCAGATATACCATACTACAGTAGAGTGGAAAGACAAAAAATCAGAAAACTATGAAAATGGGGTAACCATAATCAATAAACAATCAATATTAATTTTAATTAAAATTTCTATAGAATTATTTATATAACACTAATTTAACTAAATAAATTCAGAGTAAAGTGTACTTCAACAGTTATGCAGCAAAAATAAAGTGTAAAAACTGTCATTAAAGATGGGTTTAAAAATCTATGACAGTCTAATGATAAAGAACAATATATTAATTCAGATTAAAAAATTATGGAATTATGTATTTACTGACAATATAATAGCAAACAGAATAACAAATCTAAAAACAATTAACTATAGAGACAGGTTAAACAATCTGAGGATCCTGAGAATAATTTTATAATGAAAAATATAGTTATGAAATTATTATATCTGAACCTAACAAGGAAAATGCATGATAGCAACATAAAAAATATATCATATTCAACAATTACTTACTATTGAATCAAATAAGTGATTACTAACAAAATAAATTATAAAAATGATCAATATAGGGATAATTTCAAATTGTGAAATTTAGCTCGTTAATCAATCAGCCTATTTATCACGCCAGCCTAGATTTGCTAGCTGTTGCCAATAATTGACTTATTATTTGATGAATGACTGGAAAGATTAATCAAAGAAGAAATCAGTCACCATACCCGCACAATCAGTATACAAATAGAGTTTCATGTTTTTGTTTCAATGCATCTTATCACTGAAAAAAAATATAAATTATCTTTATTAATTTGAAGTAATAGTACCTATATAAACATCATTGGCTCCGCCAACGAAATTGGCGAGTTTATGTTTTCATTCATATTGGTATGTTTGTGTGTTTGTTTGTTCACAGCATAACTTGACAGATTGTGACAAAAATGTCAGAAAACTTTGCAAATAACCCAGAAACAATTGATTAAGTTTTGGCAAAGATCCGCGATCACATGTGCCTGTGGGGACCTCCAAAAAAGATACAACTGATTTTTCCGTTTTTCAAGAATTTTGGACACTTAGCAGAGGTTTTGGTAAAGAAAAAGTACACATTTATTGAAATAATGATAATTAGAACTAAATGTATTTGTATATTCGCATTGATAACCTTTATGTTACCTTTATAATAGAACAAAATGATTTTTTCCATTAAGTTATTGACACATTTTATGGTTTTTTTGTGTAACATTATAAATCATTATGTAACTATTTAAACTATAAACATTTATAACAATAATCCTTTTAAACTAAGTTCTTCATCTCAATAGAAATAAATGTCAATGGCCATGAATAAAACAAGTTATTTAATGACTAAAATATTTAAATCATCTATCAAAACATTTACTTTCATTAAACTATTTTTTACTCTTAATAACTTGTAATTTTTAATGCTTCTAGTTGATTTTTATGTTAGGTATTTTTATTTCAATTGATTTCATTTAACCCATTAATCATAAATAGGTATAATACACATTTGTCATATATAATGTACGAGTTATTGTTTAATGTCTAACTAATAAATATATCAATCAATCAATTTTAAAATCAATTGTCTTACAAACATGCACTAAAAATGTTAAGGAACTACTGTAGATCCCTTTATGTTCGTGCGCCCTTAATTTTCGCAAATTTCGCGATGACTTGACGATCGCGAAAATTAAAGGCCGCGAAAATCTCAAAGAAAAATATAGGAATTTACCCATCGAGGTCGCACGCGTAGGCTTAGGCCGATACAGGCCTACCCTGGGGCTAGGCCTAGTCAGGCTGAGAAGATCGTCTAAAAATAATTTTATTTTGTGAAAATAATAATTTTGGCACTATACCAAGATAGATATGTTGCAAATGTAACTATCGTAATAATTTGAATTTCAAAATCACCCTATTCGTTGGTTAAAAAATCGTAGTTTGAAGGCAAAGTTCTAAACATTTTCCACTAACGGAGGCTGCCATTTTATTGTAACCTAGCCTAGGTGGCGCTAGACACTTCGAGGTTGAATGTTTCTCACAGTAAACACATGTTCATTGAAAAATAATTTGCAAGATAAATTACCGACAATAATAATACCGAAATCAAGTTTTTTCGAAACGGCATTTCCCATCATTGGTCAATAAACAATTGTAGCCTAATGGAGGGCAGTAAATCTACGTGGCAATGGGTGAATAAAATCATGGAAATTGTCAACTGAAAATGGCTTAGGTCTAGTTTTAAAACTAACATTATGGTTCTCAACTAAAAAATAGTTTCCGAACAAATAACTGATTTATGTTCAACGTAATAACAAGTAAAAATTGCAAAAATAATTGTGTTTTGAAAACGTCCCATCGCGAAAATAAAAGTCGCAAAATAAATTAAAAATAAAAGTTCAATAAAATTAAAATTTTTTACAAAGGTATTTAAAAAATAAGTAAACCTCCAACATTTTATATATAGAATTATTTTTTCTCACCACACCTGTAGGCAGATACGAACAAGAGGGACCAGCTATAAGAAGTAGTAGCATATAAAGGGAACAAAACTATGAAAAAAATACCAAGAAATGTCTGGACATTGATTAAGTTGCATAAAAAAATAATATGGTACATGCATTAAAAATGAATGTGAATGCACAGTCAATTACTGGCACTGAATGGAGTCTTGGGACTGATTTACATTTATGAAATTAGAGACAGCTGTTAACTGAGAGCGTACCCCATGGCAGAATAGCTAAGTCTTCTGGCAAATACTAACTTATTCATGCAGGTACGCATCATTATTTTGCGGATCAAGTACTAGATCCCACAAATTCACAAAACTCAATTTCAACCTTAGCTGGTAAGAATTTTTTTTTCCAGATTTTGAATTCGTAAATTACAGATGGGAGTGTATTAAATGATGGCAATAAGATTTTCGAAATAAACTGGAGGACCTTTTCATATATCAGTTTAAACAATAAAAACAATTAAAATAGGAACAAGTTTGGCTGTGGCACTTTTTTGTAAACAAATATTTCTTGTTTAAAAATTAAATAAATTAGTTTTGATAATCTAACAGTATAAAACTTTTATCTGGTATAAATCTATTTTGATATTAATGTTATATATTAATACTTATCTTAGAATGGCGACATCAAATGAATTCAAAGTTACTAAGTAAAAAAATTCTTTAAAGATTTGATGATCTACCAGGTCAAAACTTTATCTATTATACATTTAGTTTGATAGTTATATTATATCTAATATCTAACTTATGATAGCATTCTAATGATTTTAAAGTATTGAAGTAAAAAGTTGTTAAGAAGAAAAGGAACAAATCCAACAGGGATTGATATAATTGCTTCACAAATTCATTGGCCTAAAAATGTTGTTTGGCCATTTAGTGGACGCGATCGCTTCTCAATTCCCCAACGTATTGCAAGTATAATTAGCATTTTTTAACGAGCAAGATTCATTTAAGTGTTAATCATGAATTCTGCCAATCAGAGAGACAGCTTGCATTCTTTATGTGTTCTGCAAAACCCCAAAGAATTGATAAAATATAACATTTTTATGAAATGCAATTCGTGCCCAGCCCATTTTATGGCTCTCTTGTGACATCGCGAGAAAATGCCAACGCTCGTAGGAACCCTTGCAACACATTTACGACCAAGCATACGCAGATGAACAAAAGTAGAGATGCTGTCGACGTCAACATTCTGGACGAGAGCAATTATGTGAAAGTTAATTGAATTTGGTTTAATTTTCGATTACTCTGAATACTAAATTTCGAAGTCCAATATGTTTTATATCGCATGATACTAATTGATAACGCTACTACAATCATTTGCTATATCATGTCTTCGTACACACATCTTCACATTTGCAAGTTTGTTTAAATTAAAACTTGAAAAAATTTAATAATTTATTTTTAAATTTAAGATATATATGTTCAATCCAAAACCATGCCTTGAGGCTTGAAATGCAGGGTAATAGGGCACTGTCTTTCGGATGAGATGTTAAGCCATTGGTCCTGTGTACACCATGGCTCATGTGCACGTTAAAGAATGTAGCAGGCGTGGATCCAAGGGGGGCCCAACGGACCCGGGCCCCCTTTTGAAACAAAAAAAAAAAATTTTTTGCACATTGTTGGGGTGCTAAAAGTTCACAAGTTGCGCACATCCCCCTTATAGTAGGTGCGCCAGGTCAAAAGTCAACCATAAAAACTCAAAATACGAGTACCAGGGCACCAAAAGGGGCTACAGCCCCCCCGTCGGGGACCTTTGCCTCCCCATCGGGTAAAAAGTTACGATTTCGTCGGGGCCTAGCAGGTCCAGCCCTGCCCCAAAACGTACCAAACGGCCAAAAAATACACGCTACATATGGCAAATAACGTTTTTTTTGCTTGTCAGACTGAAAACCGGGGACACGCCCACCTCATGCTTGGTACATGATAATGTATATTTGTAATCAGGTTCAATTCAATATTTCAATAATTATTCTTTCATCTGACAGGGCAAAAAAAGGTCCGGTTGAAAGTGAAAGTGAGTTTCCCGACTACAAGTTTCCCAGTTTTGAGAGAGTCAATTGTATGATCATAAGATATACCTGGAGAACTTGACAAACATTGACTTTGTGAATGATACAGAGCCTGATTTTGAGTGAAATTTTGACTCAACTAGAAAGCATAATAAAAGAAATAGCTGGGGACGTATAAAAATGTTTGTAAATTAAGACCTGGAAATGAAGCAATTTTTTCTTTGACATACGATATAAGATAATATGAGATTTTATTGGCTCTCGCAAATTACTATACGTAATCGGAGACTCAGGTACATAACCCATCTCATGTTAATTGCAAGAAAAAAATAGAATAAACATGCTGATATTGTTAAGGGGACTCTGTCATGTGTTTGTTCTTTAAACGCGTGAACATTATCTGGCCATGAAGGAGGCTTTCGCTGTGTATCATATCATATTTCGGTTAGCATTGCAGATTTTATGTGCTATTTTTAACGCCAGAGCTGTTCAATTTTACTTGGCAATTACCATCTTCTCACCTTGCGGTTGTAATTTGGAATTTAAAGATTTCAGTAAATGGGAAAATAACAGCAGATTTTCAGTAAAAAGACAAGTAGTGCGTAACTATCTGTTTCGTAAAAGTTTGGACACTTAACACTAACTACATTATTTGTTGTTTGTACTTTAATTTTAGTCATAAAAATCATCTTGATAAACTATCACCCAAGTTTTAAACAGAACTTAAAATAAAACAGCTGCTATATATTTTTTGTAACACATTTATATATTTACATTTTTCTTTTTTGTTAAATTTCTGTATTTTAATACATATTATCTATAGTATGCATAAATAAATAAAAAAAATAATCATATTATGTAAAAAATGATGTTTGCACAAATGTGTTTAGTAAATGCAAGAAAATGGTACTAAGGTTTTAGAAATCGACGAAAAAACTGATAATAATAATGATGTGATAAAGATGAAGATGATGGATGATAATGATGATGCAGATGATAAATAATGATACAGATAATTTTTATGATGACGACGAAGATGACAATGATACAGACGATATTGTTCTACACTCACTATAGGGTCAATTTTTACTTAGCCAAACTGGCTAAAGTTTGCCATTTTTTATAGCCAAATTATTAAGTCTTTAGCCAAATTAAAAAAAAAATGATAAAAACTGATCAAAATTTTAAATTTCTATTTAGCGACCTTGGCGAAAGAGGTCATTTTTATTTTAGCCAAATAAGAATTCCAGTAGCTATTGGTGACTTGGCAAATGGTTAGTGAGCATAGATTGATGATGATGATCATGATAATTATGATGGTGATAACATAGATGATAACAATGATATAGATGATTATGATGATATTGACGATGATTATCATCAATGACTAGGTGACTATGACGATGACTATGTTGATATTTATGAAGAAGTTGACAAAGGTAAGGACGAAAATGAAGATGATGGTGGTGATGGTGACAACGACGAAGATGATACAATTAATGATGATAATGAGGAACTGGAAGTCTAAATGTATTTATTTTAAGAATCAAATAAAACATTCTTTAAAGTCAAATCTTAAAACTGATGAAGATGATACAATTAATGATGATTATAATGAGGTACTGAAAGTCATAACATATTTATTTTAAGAATCAAATAAAACATTGTTTAAAGTCATATCTTAAAACTGACAGTGATTTATGTACTTTATCCTAGCAATTTATGTTTTATCTCCACTGCCAAACATCCAACTGAGTTTAGACGTCAGTCAGTAGGTACGACAGTCAAAGTTCAAAGATAAAGAAAAGATGAGTTTAATTGTTAAAATGAAATATACACAAGAAAATTAAATCTTGACAGATTAAAAAAGCCAAGACATACATAAAGTTCATAATGCTATATAGGTAAACCAATTCACAGTTTGAAAAATGTACTAAGAACTACGGTTCCAAGGAGGACTATAGTGTTTATTAACCCCCGGGTTTTCATGTATCATGTTCAACATACAAGCATGATTAAAATGAAAGCTGACGACAGTCCGAGTTGAGTATCGGATTGCTATGTGGCTGGGTATAAACTGTTGGAATCTAGGGCTCATCGAGACGAAGGTAACATCCATTATCTTAGCATTATACTTGTCTGTAGGTGCTTCAAGGCTTTCCTGGGATAACTACGATATGATTGCGAATCAAGGACATTCCCCAAAGCTAGAGTTCACCACCTCCTACCGATAACGTATGCACATCACATGCTAAATATAAGACTTACGCGAAAGCCTGGATTTAGTCTATACCAAGTGGATCAAGTAATTACTAAGTTTAAAAATTTAGTCAACACAATGTGGAAATTTATGGCAGTTTGAAGTAGTTTATACAAATGACATAGAACGTGTTGTAGAAGAAAGCTTTGGGCGGATAAAGTTTAATCCATTATTTGTTTTCAAAGTTGCATAGTTAGGCTATCACTTGTAAAACTAAGTTGTAGAAATGTAAATTTATGTAAAACTATGTGAATGAAAATGTGACTGGTCTAATAAACTTGAAAAGTAAAAATTATGTAACTAAAAATTATTATTAAAATATAAAAATATCAATATTAAAAATATTTGAAAATTTTAGAACTAAATAAATAGTTACCAATTAACGATTTGTTTAAAAAAATAATAAAGCTTATAAATTGCCTAATAAATAGTACTTAATTATTCAAGACAATTCTGTACATTTTATGTAATATATGTACAAAAATACTGCATATATAAGATCACCACAAGTTATTTTGAAAAATTCTAAGAATATTGTTTTCAGCCAAAAGACAACAAATCAAAAATATAAAAAAATAATTTAATTGTTGCCAAACCCAGAGGCTAGAAAAAAAACCAAGACTTTGAAATTAATATTGCAAGGACTCGCAATTACACAAGTGTCAAAACTAAGGCAAGATGAGAATCTGATTCAAACTTTTTGGGCTAGCCAAGCAATATCTGTGTTGATCACGTCTATTTGTACACTAATCTCATATGACAGACCGACGGCGATTTTGGGGTAGTTATGCAGCCCAGAGGAGAAATATCATGTGCTTTTGATCTATTGTCATGAAGCTAATTTAAAGGAATGATTAGGTAGAGAAAATATTAATACTATCACAGAACTGGAAACATCCGTGATATCAAAATGTCTAGTTTTTAAATTCAATGGCCTTATTGAGACATCCTGTTAACATAAAAAAATAAATTTCACAAATAACCTATCAAACGACGATGAAGCATAACCATGATGATGATGAAAATAACAAATTTCTGGATTTTATTTAACTTTTTTTTCTTTATCCTTTACTTATAATAGTAAAGGGTTTTAGTGAGAAAATTTATAATTAAATTTGTTTCTTGTTAAAACTAGTTGCAGTCAAATTTTGTTTGATGTTCTTATAAAAGCTGGGCCTAAACATTTTGCAGAAATGAAAAATGGTTATTCTTAATCATTTCTTGTTGCAGTTTACTAATTAGGGATTTGAAATAATTTCCATTATAGCAACAAGAAGATTTATAATAATTTGAGTTATATTACGAGAATAATATAATTTGAATCATTTGTAACTATTTAGCAGAGTCACAATCTAACAAAATATAATAGTTTGATAAATTAACACAATGGAGAATAAGTTCATGTAGTATATAACCATGTAACATTTTACCTTGACCTACATAATGCTTTGTCTGTTCTGCGAGCAAGGTTATTTGTTAAATATTTTCAACGTCATATAACAAATAAACCGTCTGACGTTATCAAATATTGTAAAATAATGACAAATTGGTTCTGAAATTTTTTGAACAAGCATTCAGTTTGAAATTAAATATAGGACAGCTTTTGAAATGAATGAATAGGTTGGAAAGTTTACTACAAAAGCCAGTGTGTCATTACCCCTTAATGAAATCAGTTTAGGATATTTTAGTATTTCTGAACTGTCGATCAAAACACACTATAGAAATATTACAACAAAAACATTTTTTTAAACTTAACAAAATTACAACTACACAATTTGACAATTTTATTTAAACTTTCATTTATAGCTCAATTGTTACATATAAGTTGTGAAACAGATAAATATACTGTATTGAATGGCAAATGTACAATTTTTTATGTTTTTATATGAAATATTAGACAATTTATGTTTTTTGATATTTTTTACAGTTTTTAATTATTTAATCATTCTATAAAATTAAAGATTGCAGGACTGAACCTGGAAAATCCACATTGCAGAACTTCCTCGATAATATTCTAACTTTTATTAGAAGTAGAAACTCATTCAAATTATAATCAATATAATATAATAATTCTCAAACATTTATATTGCGGAAATTCAAATTTAATCATCAAAGGTGCAGAGTAGAATAGATAGACTTTCTCCTCCGCTAAGTGTCACGTCATGTCCTTTGCAAATACTACATTAGCGTACATCCTTCTATCCATGACAAGGGTCATGTATGGATTAGTACATCGCGGTAACACCCTACTCTTCTCAAAAGGTGTACTGGGTTCTTTATAGTGCACATGAGACCTTTGTGTACACTGGGCCTGCGGTTTATAGTCCATATTCAAGAAGACTTGTCCCACTATGAGAGACATGGTGCGAAGGAGTCTCCAACCTGTGCTGTCGTTTATGCTAGGGTTCACGATTCCCCTGCTTTAACCAATTAAGTAATGAATAATTTTTTGTGAAGGCGGATAAAATTAGACGGTGCTTAATTGTTTTAAACAATATTATTTTTTGTACACTGCTGGTGGAGAATTAAATTGGTATTTGAATTTAACGGCAGGTTACAAGTTAAACATTTTAACCACTGGGCTAACTATTAACTGAGAACTGAACCGAGTTTAAAAAACTAATAAATTCAAACAAATTTTAAAGAAACTAATATAATACCCCTTTTATACTGTGAAATGAAATACAATCTTGGGACATTCCCGCAAAGATTGCTGAACGAAGTTCCTTTTACACTGAATCAGACATTATGGGATGAATGCGTTTAACTACAGCGGAGTCAGCTATTGCTGCCACTCTGGGTTCATTACGGAAAGGATCGGAGCTGAATGCATTCTGCTTCGCTGTCCCAGGACCGTCACAAGATGATTCAATTTCCGATCAAATTTTTACACCATTTATACTATAAAATGGTTCCACAATTGTATGTCCTAGGCCGCCCAATTGTGGGTTGATCCTGCAAATGTGTTGGCTGGGCAAGAAGAGTAAACAAAATGAGGGCACCCTATAGCCCATTTGATTAGCTAATAAAGTAACATATTTCTTCATAGATGATCGGATTTTAAACAACTTTGAATGGTGATAGAGTTGAAGCTCATCAAAATATAAGTACTTATTGATTTTTTTTAGCTTGAATAATTATTGCAAAAAATATTAACAACAATGTCAATAATGATCATAAAATATTTACATCCTAGTAATATTATACATCTTGTGTTAAAAATGATTTTACTATATAAATTGATAAATAGGAAATTAAATATCTGGTAAGACCAATAAACTTTAAGAGTTAAATAATTTTTGCAAACAATGGATTGAATAAATATAAATATTAATGTGAATAAGGATCATATATAATGATCTGCATAAAAAAAGTAATTTACTTCTGAAATGTTTAAGTCCCTAGAGGCATTATGAAAATTAAGATAATCTCTTGTAACACAGATCACAAGCTTTCTTAATCAGTTTAATCCTATATAATATACACAGTGGATTAATGATGACTTAACAAGCTATTCCTTAATCTCAAGATTTAGATTAAATGATATTATTTGTTTTAGTCGAATGCTGAGAGTGGGTCAATAAAAGAAACTTTTTTCAGATGTAATAAAAACAGGCTTCATACACTTCCAGTGAAAACAACTGAAGAGCGAAAAATGTAAATTTCCAAAACCAAATAATGAAACAAAAGAATATTGTTTGCAAACATTACTTTATTAATTAAAAAAACATGAAAATACAGAATAAATTTCATTTATTAAATTTCAACATTAAAAACAATTTCTATAGCTTTCCACAATAGAAGTCATTTTCAGTACCTTCAAGGGCTATGTAAATGCTGAACTGATTTTCATAGACTCCTATAACTTTCAAAAACCTATATGAACCCTGTAAACAGTTGTGAATTTTATAAATTTCTTATAATGCAAGATGATCCTAAGGCTTGCCATGAATGTTAAAATTCTTAAACAAAATTAATGTAATTAATTAATTAATGTAATTAATTAATTAATGTAGAGGACTTTATCGTCACAGATGCTTCCTCTAACTTTCTACACCAAAACAATTCTGGCAATGAAAAAAAAAAATCACAATCAAAATATTAAAGCAATTGCGAGCTTTGAGGTGAGCTTGTCGACTTTAGAGCGAACTAGATTAATAACAGAATCATATACTGAATATTGACATTTCAAGAGCAAGTAAGGTAAACTTGTCTAAATCAAAATATTATTTCCCAGTTTATTTTTTATCCTAGATTGATATTTTTTATTAACAATTCTTAAGTCAAAATTTTTCTTAGTCAAAATGTTTTGTATACAACACATATGTTAAAATATAAAATTCAAAATGTGTATATTTCTGTATTATATTTTAAGGACATACTTTATTTTTTTTAATTAAAAATACAAAACACTAGAAGACAATGGAATGTAAAATTTATGTACAAAATAGATGAATATAGTGGCACGGTAGGTTGGTGGTTAACATGCTTGCAATCCTGACCAAGTGCTCACAACAACGTCACTGTCTACTCGTAGTGAGTCTTAAATCCCTTTCACACAAAACTGTAAACTGGCAATATTGCGGTAATTTGCGAATTCCGGCTTTTGTGTGAAAGGGTACTTTTCTTCAATGCCGGCACAGTGCTGGCATTCGTAAGACCACCTCAGACCCTAGACATATTACCGTTATATTACCGTCACTGCCTTCGGCCGGATGTGTATGAAAGGTTCCATAGTGTAATGCCTGCTTCCGCAGTGAAGCACAACTAAACAATGGTCAAAGTTGGGAACCTCTATTATTAAGATAGTCAATTTTACGCCTTTCGCTCGGACCCTTTCACACAGGAAACAGTCATATCACCAGAATTTGACCTGTGTGAAAGGGTTTAGACCGGCAATAATGCCTGCATTACTATAGTAAAATTGCGGTATTTTTTTTGTGAAAGGACCTTTGGGTTATAAGTATGATATAGTATATCCACCCATTAATTGGCGTTTATGCTGTTGGATGTGGATGAAATAAAAAAAAAAAAATCATTTGATGCTAGTTTTGATTATAGTTTGGATACGTTTCAGATGATATTGTTGTTTTTTATTATTTGTTTTTATTTTTAAAAAATAATAATAAATGCATGCATGCCAGTTTAACAAAGGTAAGTTAATAGTTGGTTTAAAACTAAAAAAAAATATCCAAGCTATAAAATATATATAGATTAGTTGCACACGTAGTATGTAGATGTTAAAAACATTTCACAAAAACTAATAAGCGAAATAAGAAATAAAATTTAACATAATATTTTAAAGTATTTATGCTTTGTGTTGACTGGGACCCAGATTGAATATGTAAACTTTTGAACTGTATATATATTTCATTGTGATTATTATCCTAGGGGCAAATGACATGGCTTCATTCACACGTACCAACGTTGCAAAATTTGCGACTGAATGTAAATGTTAAATAATTTTAAATCAAATAGGGAATATAAGCAATCATTTGAGTTCATTATATCGCAATTAACAAAGTTTACTGAATTTTTTTGCACAAGTTGAATTTAACAAATACTGACAAATTTAAAATTGTTGCACGTGCGAGTATAAGGTTGTTTACAGGGTGTAGACAGGTTTAGTATAAAAGAGCTCCAAATGTTAGCCAAATAATTTTGCGAGTAAGTCAAATCTGATTTAACATCATAATTAAATGGCATCACGCTCAGCAATTAACACGTTGACAGGTTAAAGTAAGTAAATCCTATTAACTATTGAGTCCGTATAAAGTTAATTACTCACGAGTTTAATGGTAGTTTTATGTTAAAACGACGCAATTTAATGTTGACAATATTAAATCGCAGGTTTTCATCGCAATTTCTCTCACTCTGCAGATTCAATCAAAGTTTTACCTTGGTTTAATCTGCACATTTATTTATTCTTGCAGTTGAAGGGTTGTTAAATTGAAGAAATGGAGTCGAGGAATAATCATAGTTAACATCGCATAAATCTTTATTAATCCAACAAGCTTTCTGTAGACTAAACTGGGATTCTACTGATACTCAGCGAATCTCTGGCCACAGAGCAAGCGCATTCTGATTATACAGTCTTTCAACTATGACGATTACCATGGTATTTGCTAGCACTACTGACGGAGGGAGATTTAACAATACGGAGGTTGGTCGTCAATTTGCGAAGTGGATTCGGATAGATTTATGGTTGACGGGACGCAAGCTATGAAATATAAGGTTGTTGATTGAATATGGTACTATGATTTAAACACTTAGGTATCAATAAAATCTGGTTAAAAATACTCTTTGAAAAGTCAAAACCGTATACTGAGAACTATATTTTATGAACATGATATTTTTATCTCTTTCCTTTATCAAAATCTTAACCATTTCGCTGCATGCAAAAAATGCTGCCAAAAAATGTTGTTTAATGGTGTGGGCCCAATACTACCTGGCCCAAAATTAATCATTCTTTAAAAATATTTGCCTATACTACATGTACTCTCTTCAGTTTCCCTATCAACTCTGAAATATTTTCACCATTAAAACAAAAAAATATATTTCAATTTATGCGCTATCTATATTTTGAACAGATTTTTGTTATGTTATATTTTTTTACGATTTTACCGATAACGTTAATTTGTGCTTATTTTGTTATAAAATGATGAAATGATTTAAACTTTTTATAGTTTTATTCACTGTGTGTATGTATCATGATCCAGTGTAAAAAAAAACACATCCATTAGGTATTTTTTGGTCAAAACCTTTTTTTTTCACAGATTTGATTAAAAAAAATAAAATGGACAACATGATATCATATGGCATCATTATTATGCTTATATATAATTATTACCAATTTTTGTTCCTTTGCACTATTTTTAAATTACCTATTTTTCTTACAAACATGTCTCGCACAGAGGTGTGAATAAATATCATTAAAAAGGATGGAATAACTTAGAACATTTTATAATATTTAATTTACAAAAAACTTTATAGAGAATAATAATTTAATTGTAATTTATATTATACATTCAACTGATATTACTTTCCAATTAAAGTAAATTCTCTAAAACCGGACCACCATTCGGACTGTCCCATTTATTCGGTTTAGAGAGAGAGATAGCCGAGTTTAATATAATATGTAGCGGTTTCAGGATTTTGGGTTTTAAAAAGGGTCTGTTTTAGCATAAAATTATTTTTTTCATTAAGGTGACAGATCTTTGGAATCTCAGATATTTGGAGGGTGCGAATATTAAACTTTGTCCATGTTGCTCTTCCCCAATTAAGGGACAGTACTGAAAATGTACTAAATGCTAAACACGCTTTATAAAATGACTCCAAGGAACAGTGCGACTACTATAAAGATTTTGACTTACAGCATGCATTTTGGTATAGAGTACTGAACTGTTAAATCATAACAATAGATGGCGCCATTTGTTGCTGGCTGTAACACAAAAATCAGGTCAACCAATCACTGCTAGCCTATGCAAAGAAGCATTGCTGATATTTTTTTCCTGATATCTTGATATTTTAAATCAGAAGTTATATTGCTGCTCTCACAACTAATATATAGTGCAAACTTTCATACTGTTATATTGATGGTAAATAATTACATTTTAAAATATCTCTCTCTATTCTTGAGCATGGGATTACAAAATCATTCAGAAATACATGACCTTAATGTTAAGATTCAGGGGTTGGAATGTATGCATTTTGTTATAGGCCCAGGCCTACATGAAGAATATATTATAGCATAATCCCCACAGTCTAGAACCTTATCCAAACCCATATTCTAAAAATACATTTTGACATTTTAGGATTTATTGCAAATTTCTGCATATCATCAGAAGGCAGAATAGGATGAATAAAATTTTCATTCCATTGGGAATTGGACCGAAACCTTCAAAATATGAACCACATGTAGAGTAGAATCTCTGTGTTACTCGAGGTCTCCTGCAGAAATTCCCAACGGCACTAAAATGTACGTTTCCACATGTTCATTTTTTTCTCGCTAAACAGCTGATGACAGATTAATGTTATATTAATGTTCGGATCAATAAATTGCAAATGAATAGATAAGTGCACGGAGGTGGGATGAACGGTCATGGTTGATGGAGTAACGGATCAAGAGGATGCAGAAAATGAATAATAGAATGACTGATGGATGACAACATTGAAAGATGAAAATTTATGATGGCGTTAACATACCAGCTAAAACATTGATATATTTATAAATAAGTAATTAATAAATAATATTTTACTTTTAATGTGGAAAATATATTTATAAATTACTCATTCATTCAAGGATGATTTTTTTTTGTTTAAATATTCAGGGATTTCAAGATTTTCTAGAAAATTATGATGATGATCAACAAATTGTAAAATGTGTGTAGATGAATTTCCTACATTCAGAAAGACATTGTAAATGACTAAAATCGAACACACCTAGAGTGAAATTTACATATTGTATAACGATATAAACAATTGAGGACTTGTCAATAATTATAGATACTTTCAAAATATTTTACAGTAATTTTCTACAAATTGAGTTGTTTTTACTAATGAAGATATAAATGTATTTGATTATTCTGATCTTTCACTTTTGATCTCCATTTAATAAGTTTCCAGTTCATCTGGAATAAAAAAAAAGTAGTTTTAAAGGAGAATACCATTGTAATTGAGGTCTCCATGAGTTGCACAGATCATGATAAACAAAAAACAGATAATGAAGTGAACAAAAAAGATAGTAGTAGGCCTAGGCCTATATCCTAAAAAAAACCATAATATTGAATAAAGACGGTAAGTCTTAGAGACACTGATGTATGTCCCAATATTATTTAAGTGGTATTTTTTGGTTTATAAAATAAACTAAATGCTATTAATATTTGTGCTTTTTCTTAAATGTTGTGTCTGAGGCCCAGTTATGACGCAAATCATGAACTATCTGTCATTTTACGGTTATGTTTACAGTCGCTTTGGGATATGATAATCTTAAAGGTCAGAGGTCGGATTATGAAGTTCCTGTGTCATCAGTGGCTGGCATGTGACCTCAGTCGTAGAATCCCAACCTCCTGTCGAAGAGTTAATTCTGACATACCTATGTCTCATCACCTAGAAAGCTGCAGCTTGGGTTTGAATGTCATAATGTAGTAATGTTATACCTGTCTCGGGTAACACACACCATTAAGAATGTACTTAAGGAACCTTTTGAATATCTTTAAGACATTAAGGAGTGGGCTGTACCTTGTTGGTAGTTAAAGGGGAACTCTGGGATTAAAATTTCTATGAATACATCTATAGAATAATTATATGTGTATTTGACAAAATTTCACAATATTTGGACAATGAGATAATGACGGAAAGCAATTTCGAAAGTAGTACTTAAATCAAAAAGTGGGTCTACTACTCATATTACACAATGCTAAAGAATGTGAAACACCATTCAAACATCATCATCATTAATATCATCATAAACACCACTACCACTTACATCAACACAAACACCACCAACATCATCATCATCATCACAAATACCATCACCACGATCCTTACTAAAACCATTGCCACTACCACCATCACTAACATCATCACCACCACCAACGTCACCACCACCAAAATCATCACAAATACCATAACCATCATCATCATCATCACTAACATCATCATCAGCAAAAATATCACCAACATGATTAACATTGTCACCAGCATCACTAACATCGTCACGACCAACATCATCACCACAAATACCATCACCAATATTATCACCAACATTATCTTCACCACCATCATCACTATGACTAACATAAACCAACACCATCACAGCCACTGACATTATCACACCAACAACCAAAAACATCACCAACATCACTAGCATCATCACGGCCAATACCACCACTACTAACATCATCATCATCACTATCACCAGCATCACCAACATTATCACACTAACACAACCACCATCATCATCATCATCATCGTTAACACCATCACCAACTTCATCACCACAATCATTACTAACATTATCTCTACTACCATCACCAACATTATGACCACCACTATCATCGTCATCACTAATATCATCACAATTAACACTACCACCACCATTATCATCATCACCACTAATGTCATTACCACCAACACCACCACCATCACCAACACCATTATCATCATCACTAATACCATTACCACCAACACCACCATCATCAACATCATCACAACCAACAACACCATTAGCATCATCACCTACAATGCTACCATCATCATCATCATCATCATCATCACCACAAATATCATCACATCATCACTAACATCATCACAAACACAAACATTATCATACTAACATGACCACCACCATCACAAACACCAATACTACCATCATCACTACCAATATCATCACCAACACCATCACAAACATCACCACTACCACCACCATCACTAACATCATTATCATCACCAATGCCACCACCACTACCATCACACTAACACCACCACCATTATAACAAAGGCCACCATCATCATCACTAACATCACCACCACCACTATCATCACCAACATCACAACCACCATCATCATCATCACTAACATCATCACTAATACCACCACCATTATCATCAACACCACCACATTAACAGGACTCAAAGTAGCCCATGCTTGATGTTCTGGTGCAACCACAGATTTACTTCGGACAACCATAATGGTAACTTATAGCCCGATGGGCAACTGTTCAATTAGTCTGTAAACACCACTTTTTTGCACAGTGGTAAAGAATATTATTTGAGAGAAAGTGGAATTTGTTTCTGGTAAGCAAAAATTTGAAATAAGTCACCAAACTATCATGCAAAATTGTCTCATAATTCTATAAGATCTATATAACACTACATAAACACCTAACATAAACACTGAATAAAAAAATTAGTCCAGAAAACAATTAAACAAATAAATCCATCCATATTAATATTGCATCACATTTGTGTATACGAAGTTTGTTGTCACGTGACCGTTTAACACAGGTCACATGACCAGTGAGGTTAATTTAGGTACGGTGAACGAAGAAAGCTTGCAGTAAGCTTATAAAACCAACGACTTTGAATAGTATCTACAACTAATACCACTAAGTTGAATGCACATGACAATTATTATAATATTAAGTTACTGATGTTAATGGTACAACTAAGAAGCAACTATTGACTATATAAATATGTACCTATAATAAATCATGTCATATGATTTTGTAATTACTGTTATTAGGGATGATCCAGGATCCAGCGAAAAGGGGAGGTCCTTTGCCAATGCCGAGTGGGCATAGTTTACGTTTTTATTTTTTGGCAAGCAAAAAAATAAAATATAACACAAAAATATGCTATTCTGCCCATTTTTGCATCTTCTGTACCTTTTTATTATTACGCATGACCTGTATGTATTTACTGTTTGGGGTAAATTTTAGACCCTGTGCCTCTAATGTAAGGGAGAGGGGAGAAACTGCATTTTAGCGATTGTAGGAGGGGCACACACTGGCCGTTCCCCCCACCTGCCCCCAATAAACTCTCTCCTGGTTACTGTAGATCCCTTTTTGTTCGCGCCCTTAATTTTCGCGAATTTCGCGATGACTTAACGATCGCGAAAATTAAAGGCCGCGAAAATCTCAAAGAAAA
>JAOTQE010053327.1:0-20515 GCA_025631205.1 Nesometra sesokonis
ATACTCCAAGCAATGAGATACACGTCATCGTGACAAGATTCAATATTTCGACATAAATTATGTCATCATCAGGAATGTTTCCTGATGATGATATAATTTATGTTGAAATATTGAATCCTGGCAAGATGGCGTGTATTTCATTGCTTGAAGATTGTAGTATACTTTCAATCAATCAATAGAACCATTAAAACAATCAATGGTTCTTGATGATGACATAATTTATGTCGAAATATTGAATCTTGTCAAGATGGCATGTATCTCATTGCTTGGAGTATGCATTATACTTTCAATAAATCAATAGAACCATTAAAACAATCAATGATTCTTGATGATGACATAATTTATGTCGAAATTTTGAATCCTGTCAGGATGGCATGCATCTCATTGCTTGGAGTATACATTATAGTATATTTAATTTAAATTTTACAGGCCTCATTGCTACGTAACCGCTGGTATGACATGCCGTTTACACGAGACGAATCTCTGACAGCTGATAAGAAGTTCACTCTGTTTGGTAAGCCATCCCTTTAAAAAAATAAGTCTGTTAACATGGTAGATAATGGTAGTGGTAGATATAGGTAGTTAACAAGGTTAACCATATAAAAACTACCATATCAGGGGAAACTACCAAGGATTTGATCAGCAATGCTCTCCAAGTATACATTCGAAAATATAGCCATTATTTAAAATAAACCTTAAGGCATCAATAACATCAACAGACAGGTTAATTATATACTACCTTACTAGGTAGTTCTCTGTGGTTCTAGGTAGACTTCCCTAGTAATTTAACATGGTAGACGTACCTATTCAGAGGGTTTTATTTTTTTCAAAGGGATGTTTCCTCGAAACTATGTTGTCTTTATTTTTAAAATATTGATATTGATGATAATACAATGCAATATTTTGATATCCCTCACCCCCTCCAAGATTGCATATTTAATCTAAATATCATGATGATGTGGTTTATGAGTTCATTCAAGGATTGTTGTTTGTTATTGTGTTATTCCCAGTTAATGTGTAATAGTTAACATGTAATTTAATGTATGGAGTTTTTGTTCTTTAACTATATTTTTTTAATCTAATTAATAAAACCGTTTATATAAGATTCTTTGTTCTGATGTTGTACTTGTTTTCTCTTTAAAGTTGGTGCATCACAGGACCCAAACAATGTCACAATGGTAGACTCAATTAAAGTGTATGGCAAAACAAAAGAATCATTTGGATGGCCGGACGACCCACCGGAAGATTTCCCTGCAACAACTGGTCCGCCACCACCGGCATCTGCAGCTGCCACACCCACCAATGACAACGAGGTCCTAGCATCACCGCCATTACCTTTGACCCCTCTCGACAAACTTGTAGCATCGTCTATTGAAGTACTTGATGGATATGTTTCCCTTGTACCCATGGCAACAAAGGTAATTTCTAATATCAAAAAGACTTATGCATTCAATTGCTAAAAGCAACCACCTTTTTTTTACTTCTATTTCATTTTTTATTCAAACATTCATTTCATATTTTTTGTACATTAAAACAATGTCCATGTTTGTTTTAGTTTTTCTAGTAGTCATTTTTGACAATTGGGTTTAATTAAATTGGCGTCAATCAATATGCACTTGAGCCATGCTAATTGACAAAAAATAAAATTAAACTTTTAAAAAATGTAAAACAGTTAATCAGAACAATGGAGGATTTGGCAATGTCACAGAAGTTTGCTAATATGGGTATCAAACAATAACAATCACCAATTGCCTATCTTACAACATGCAGTGAGTACAATTGTTGTGCACAACCATGGTTAACATACATATTGCATTTATGAAGTACTGAAGTGTTAGTGAACATTATCTTTAGTTATAGGAAAACAGTTGCGTAAATTTAGCTAGACAAAAAGTAAGCATTAAATTGATTCACATGGCACAGCTGATATAAGAACCATTTACTGTTTAATGAAAATTTATTGTATTTTTTTAAATTTTAATTTAAAGGAACCATATAAAAAATTGTTTTATAAAATTTATTTTTATTTTAAAGGAACCTATTAAGCAAACAATGTTAGACCTAGCAACTGAATTACTGATCCTGCCAACACCAAACTGTGTCCAGCAACAAACCAAGATGTTGCTAGCTGCCCTTCTACAGCCAAACACAGCCGGGTATCATGCACATAAGGTAAGAATTATAGGGAATACAAAGATACTGTTGTGTTAAATGGATATTAAAATGTAAGATCTCAACAAATAATGATTAATTAAATATTTTACACACAACATGTTGAGTTGATCGTATGTAAGGTTTAGATGACTTGTTTTTCTAAATTGTTAGGTTGGTTTGGTTTGGGAAATTCATTTTCAAAATCAGGTCAACTAAAGCTCAATCCAGACAAAAAAGCAAATGTATTTGACAAAAACTTTGATTATATCCATATCTGGTTAAATGATATTTTTAAGTATAGTTATGGTGTGATGTAATCATGACCATATGTGGGGTCTCACCACAAAATGAGTCGCATCGTAGGTGAGATCAAATTGAGATAATAACCAAAATAGGTCCAAAGTCAAATTTTTGAGAAATTTATTTTTAATTAATTATGAGTACTCTGGTACTTATTTTCCATTATAATGTACTTTTTAGGTCAGTTTTTATACCGGAAAGTGTCCTCCATGCAGATTTTCTGGGATTTGTAGTCTTTTAATTGTTTATTTTTAGATTGCTTTATTTGCGATTTTCTCAAAACAGTAATTCCATACAAGAAAATTTCAAATGCTCATATCTACTTATCCAATGAACGTCATTTAAAGTGTAGATTGCAGCTTATACTGTGGTCTATTAGATGGTACCAATAACTCAATTTTGGATTTTCCTACCATGAGAATCATTTTGTGGTGAGACCTCACATATATAAGCATGTCAATTTTTTTTGTCAAAGAAAATTTGGACTGAGCTTAAGTTAAGTTATGTTTATACGGGTATGAAAATTATACAATTTTAACATAATTTCTGTTGTAGGATGAAGCCCAGTTGAACCATGTAATACAATGTCTAGGCACAGGGCAAGAAACTCCTGACCTGGATCCAGAGGGCTACCAAAGCCTGGTTGTCACTGCACGCACAGTAGCATCAGCTAGGCCAGCCAACCTTGTTCAGTTTGCTAACCGTCACCACACAACATCATGGGCAGATGAAGGTTTGTTCAACATTTCTTTACATCCATTGTTTTGTATAAATGTTATTTCCTTACTGTTTTTATAATGCATGAAATAATGTAAAACAAGTTTCTTATAAACTTGATAGTGTTGGGGACTTACAGTGCTTCGAATGAATTATAGTGTGTTTGCTTTTAAAGCTTGATTAGTGTGTAGTGATATGCCCCCCCTGGGCACTATCTGAAGTAGACAATCCTGTGCTAGAAATGAAACTCGCCAATTGTAAATATTGATGTGCAGTAGTCTAAAGCAACCCTTTGAAAAAAAAATAACACCCTCCAACAAGGTGGGTCTACCATGTTAAATTACTAGGAAGATCTATCTAGCAGCACAGTGTTATGGGTACCTTAAGGTTATAAGTGATTGTTGTGATGTCAGTTTTAATTAGTCTGAAGGTCTATTAATGATTGCATTTTTCTATGGAGTTGACTTATCTTAATTGAGAAATGTATGGGTTTTGGTCATAATAGGATACTAATGTTAATGTTATGTGTGAATGGAAGTTTTTATAGGTTTAACCCTGTTAACTACCTAGATCTATCTTTTCACTACCATTATCTACCATGTTAACCCTAGTTGGAGGGTGTTATTTTTTTCTAAGGGAATTAAGATAATAATAATAATAATGACAACGACAACCCATTTAAAACACCCTTTCTTTGCAGAATCCCCTAAGAAAACTGGTGGAGGCGTGAAGAAGATGATGACCTCACCAATGGAGCCATTGAAACTGTCAGACCTAAATGAAGAAGAGAACCAGCACTTCCTGGTGAAGATGGTTGATGCCTTCTGGCGACTGCATGCCAGCAAACCAACACTAGGAATTCTAGCACCAGCATGTCTTCCAGGTGAGCTTATTCAATGGGTCTTCTAACTAATGATCCTTTTAATTATTTATGATGCTTCTAAGAAAAAAGTATGTTGTTAGTTGAACTGGAAACAAATGAAAGATATAAATGCTGTGCCATAAGGAACCAGACGTGATACAGAAATAACTGCTGTGAACATACCAGTAGGCAGAATAGCAATAATTACTGGCTATGTCATCAGTTGTCGGACATGGCCTCCTCAAGTACTTTCAAATGTTGTCTGTCCTTTGCTTGGCTTGCCCATGTTATGCTAGATTAAATGTTTGAGAAAGCATTAAGTATGTACATGATAATGAAAAGAGGTACATGCCATAACTCAATGCACAGCCCTTGTTGCTACCTTTTTGGCACCAGAAAACAAAGTAATGAAACCATACAAGCAATGTGGACATTAGTTAAAACAATGCTCTTTGAGCCATGTTTGCAGATGCCTGATTAAATTGAACCATGCACAGTTATACTTAAATTATATAAGGTTTTAAGCATAGTTAATTTTCATTTGTGATTTGTGATGATGACATAATTAATGTCGAAATATTAAATCCCAACATGATGGTGTATTATACAAACATTTATATCAGAGGTTAACCGATGTACCTTTCGGATTAGGGTGGTCTGTTTTGGTGAGGGCAGAGTGTAGTCCGATAAGTGAATGAAGTACATATAATAATTTATTCTTTCTATTTTCAGGCCTGACAAACATTGAAGTAACCATTGGAGCATTGGTTGAGATCATTCATGCATTTGCAGCTAATGATGTTAATAACATAAACCTTGCAACAAAGCTGTACATGAAGATGCTGATGTCAGAGGTAAAGCTGTCTATCAGTTTCACTTTTATTCTTTCACTTTTATTTGTTCTACCAGTCATACAATTTTTCAGAGCGTAAAGGGCTAATTAAGCTTTTATTATAATAACAATAACAACACCAACCCAAACCAACAATCAACAACTAACAGAAACCAACCAATAACAAAAACAACAGCAAGCAATAACAACACCACCAACAACTGATGTCAACAACCACACCAAACAACCACCAACAACAACAACCTTCAACAGCACCAACTCCACCAGCAAAACCAAAAACAACCAACCAACCAACAACAACAAACGACAACAACACCACCAACAACCAACAACTGATGTCAACAACCATACCAAACAACCACCACCACCAACAACAACCAACAACAACCTTCAACAGCACCAACTCCACCAGCAACACCAAAAACAACCAACCAACCAACCAACAATAGCCAACAACAACAACAAACGACTACAACAACAACCAACAACAACAGTCTTTAAGTACCTATTACAATAATTAGAAATTTGAACTACAATTTCATTTCATTGTCAACATTCTCATACGACGTCATTGGCTGGATTTTTTTTCTCTAGGACCAGTCTGTTAGCTTTGCCTGCAAACAAGCTTTGATCAAAGTCATGCGGCCCCGTCATCGTAGAAGACGAGTCATAATACCTTCACCACCAAGATGCAGCTCACCGAATGCTGGTGGAACCGGAGGAGAAGACGATGATGGAGATGATAAAGGGCCACCAGGTGGAGGTGAAGCACTTGGGGAACCTGAAGCAATTGTAGAAGAACCTGAAGAAGCTGGATTTGAGATGGTGGTATGTTTCAAAATAATTAAAATAATAGCCTTTAAAAAAATAACACCCTCCAACTAGGGTTAACATGGTAGGTAATGGTAGTGAAAAGGTAGATCTAGGTAGTTAACATGGTTAACCCTATAAAACTACCACTCACACATAACATTAACATTATTATCTTATTATGGCCAGGACCCATTAACACAAGGTCATCTCCCCAACTACCAATGATATGCTGTCAGCAATGCCCTAACAGTACATAGGAAATAGTCATTAATAGACCTTCAGACTAATTAAAACTGACATTACAACAATCCCTTAATTACATTAAGGTAAGTACCAAAACACTACTGTGCTGCTAGGTAGATCTTCCTAGTAATGTAACATGGTAGACCCACCTAGTTGGAGAGTGTTATTTTGTTCAGTGGGTATCATTGCAATCTTTCAAAACTAGCCACCCATACAGAAATCCATGCTCAACACAGAATTTTTTTTTTAATGTTTCAATTGTGAGGTCTTAAAACAAAATGATTCTCATGGTAGTTATTGGTACCGTCTAGAGAATAATATAAGCTGTAATCGACAATTCAAATGACGTTCATTGATAAGTAGATCCAATAATATGATCATTTGAAGTTTTCATGATATGGAAGCATGGTTTTGAAAAAAAATGGCCATAAAGCAATCTAAAATTGAACCATTAAAGGACTATAAATCTCTGTAAATCTGCATTAATGACACTTTCCTGCATGAAATCTGACCTAAAAGGTATATTATAATAAAATATAAGTACTGTATCATACTACTCATAATTGATTAAAATTAAATTTCGCAGATATTTAGACTTCAAACCTATTTTGGTCAATCAATTTGATCTCACCTACGAGGCGACTCATTTTGTGGTGAGACCTGACAACTTAATGAAGACATTGCCCATACAGTAAACTTTACACTGTAAAAACCAAACAAGTGGATCATCTGAGGAATGATATATGTCTATGTCTGTGTATCTGTTGAGCTGGTTGATCATAGGTGCACCATTGTTGATGTACAGGACTTTATTTCTCTCCACAACTGTCTATTCTGGGCAGCTTTATAGTGTTCTGCTGATTTATAGTCTCTCCAAGAAGAAGTCTTGTTAATCCATTTTGTTCTGGGGTAGTTCACTTTACTGTTGAACCATGTTAGTTACTAAAGACTAAAATGCAAAATGTCTGAACAGTATGTCAAAATTAGACATTAAAAGTTCACCAAAATATAAATAGATTTTCATATTTTCTTTTAATTTATCACCAGGGTCAAGAAGCCATGGCCCTAGAACCAGGTGAAATCCCAGGAGTCGTTGGTGCCAACCACCTGAACCTAGAAGCTCTTCTTGGTGGTCGTGGTGGCCTAGCTCCTATGCTAGACCTTCCACCTGATGCAGATGATGAGGCTATGATGGAGCTAGCGATAGCTCTTAGCCTCCAGGAGCAAGGAGGCTCAGCAGCTGCCGGACTAAACCTACAGGGTATGGCACTGTCGGGTCAAGGTCAAAGTTCATCTTCATTGGAAGCTGGAACACTGTCGGACACAACTGCCTCAGGTATGTAATCTTTTCACAGTGGCAATATTCATGATCTGTTTAACATTTAACTTATTGAAACCTTACAGTTATTTTTTACCTTACCCTGGGCTTTGTCCACCCAAGGTCAGATGTAGCTCATCTCATGAAGATTCCATTGTTCCTAATAGTTGTGTCCCTCATCCATGTTATACCTAGATGAGAATTTATATGATCTCTCCATTTTAGTTTTGGCCTTCTCCTTTTCCATTTTGCCTGTTTTTGGTTACCCATCCATCAGTCATTTTGTTCTTCTATTATCCTATTTCCGTGGTACATTTTATGCATAATTTAGTACTAACTCAAGCTACATGAGGTATATTGTATTTTAAAACTAAATAATTATAGTAACATTTAAAAAGTCTGTTTTTCCCAACTCTGACGTTAAATGAATACATTTGTTCGTTGATCGTTTGGGAAATCACCTATATTGTTCGTTGATCCTTTGTGAAATGTCTTGCGCTATCATTCGTCAATCGTTTTGGAAATCCCCTATGCTTCAGTATGTTGATCTCAGGTAGTACTTCAATCTATGGTACATGTCAAGAGTTAAGCAAAACAAATTAAATTTAGTAATCTCTCTAATGCAGAAATGTATAATTTATAATAACATTGTTAAATTCAATTTTGCAGCTGCAGCAAGCGACGATGAGGGCAGCACAGCAGCCACAGATGGTTCTACTCTGAGGACATCACCAGCTGAGCAGACTGGTAGTGGTGGGTCTGAAAGTGGTGGTAGCGCTGCTGACTCAATTACTGGTGAACACAGTGGTAAGAAGCTTGCTAATTAAAAGATTAATAGTAGGAGCAATTGGCACAGTGATTCCTAACATGGAAATTCACGCTGGCCAGTTTCTTGTGTACTTGTCCACTTTGTTCATCCTTTCAAGCTCTCTAATAATTCACAATCTTGAAACATCTTTAAAAACTGTTTAAAAACTCATCTTTTCCATATAAAATTATGTTCACCAGATTGTCAATCCATGTAAAATTCCTTGATATCTGTAAAAGCGCTATATAAATGTCTCTCCACTTACTAGTATTATTGGTAGCTGGGAGGTTAAAGTGACTGACTGTGAAAACACTGCCTTAGAGATATTCAAGTATCCCTATGTCTACATTGTTTCACAAGTTTGGGACTTTTCAGAACGTTGGATTTTGGAGAGTTAACTGTTTTAAAAACCAATCCATTAATATTTCACTCTGTACTTTCTTTTCCATTAAAATCATTTTTTTTAATGTTAGTATTACTGATAAGACTGGTGGTCTTGAAACACATATTTTCTAATAAATACTCTGCAATTACTTTTCCAATATATATTTTGAAATTACTTTTCCAATAGATATTCTGCAATTACTTTTCCACTAGATATTCTGCACTTATTTTGTTTCAGTTTCATCTTACTCGGCTGTCAGCGGTCGTAGCAGCACCTTTGGTGATGCAGTTCATGAAGGCAACTCCAATCCTCCTGAGAGTATATCCAGTGTGGGTTGTGGTCAGGGTTCCAGCCAACAGGATGGATCTGAGCTTCTAGAGAGTGATGCAGATGCCACGCACAGGATGCATCTACTCAGGATCATGCTTCTGGATAGGTTCCTACAGTATCTACCAGAACTCAGAGATGTCGGTGGAGTACGAGCTATTCCATTTATGCAGGTAGGAATCTTGTAGGAATGTGTATTGTAAATTATAATGAAAATGATTGATGTTTCCTATAAATCTTCTTTTGTATTCATCAGTTTACAATGAAACCTTAGGCAACATACTTTAAAGATTGTTTTGGTCCTTGTCACCACACTTACAAAAAAATGACCGACTTCAGATTTTTTTGCAATTTTTTTTTCTACACAATTTTAATTTTTAAAACGGTCTTAATTCATATCTCAAATTTAAAATATTGCATTTATTTGTGCTTTACAATATGACCATATGACCGTAATTACCATATATTTCTATAAAACAACTTTTGCTTAAGTAATTATTCTGTGGTATTTCATTGTCAAAAAGGAAAAAAAACTCTTTCCACCCACCACTAACCTAAAATGTCTAACAGAGGATCGCAAGCATGGAATTTTTTTAATACTCTGACTCCTCATATTCTCTACTTTTAGGTTATTCTCATGTTAAGTTCAGACTTAGATCTAGAGGAAGATAAAGACTGTGGTGCAATGGATAACCTCCTGGTCGCCATGCTGGGAGAGTTAAACATGAGCTGCCGTGACTTCTCTAATATCGCTGAGAGAACACCACATCACGAGGTGCAACTGATTATAATGCGTCTACTCAGTGTGTTCATGTCAAGGTCAAAGTCTGGGACAAAGACAACATCCTCTGAGGTATGCTTGATATTCTATATAAGCAAATTAATGATATTATTCTCTAAATAATAATAAGCAGTCAATTGATACATGGCCAGTAGATTGATCTAGATCTCTGGGAATTTGCAGTTAAGCCTTGCCAACTGTTGTTAGTAACTACTGTATGAGTGTGCAATTTAAAAAGGTGATGATCTAACACTGTGTTTTCACAGTAAAACATTATCTGATAAATTTTCCGATAATTATTTGATAATTGATCTAAATGAGATAAATTTCGGGTCAACCTTGATCTTGTTTTTGCGATGACCACACCGCAGGTGGCACACGAGTTAAAGGGAAATCAGCAGAAATTAACACAATGTTAGTGGCCCAAGTAGAAAAAATGCATTATTGTTCACACTGAGTTTGTGCAGTTACATTTTTTAAATTGAATTGATTGGATGATATTTTATCAGATATCTGAAATTCCTGTGGAAACGGGGCCTGAGACAACACTTAACATGACAAAGATTGAGTTTATGATATATTAGTAACTAATGTTACAATTGTTACACTTGGTTTTATTGACGTTTATGGTCTATCTCTAGTTTAGCTTTTGAGTGCATCCCTGTAGTTGCAGATCTTTTTAATTCATTGATAGCCAGGATTTTACATTTTGCTGGCTACTAACTAACATTCACATCCTGCTTAGTTAGTAAGGGATGTTGCCAAAGTTTTTATTTTAATTACAACAAGTTTATACAGTGTGTTGTTCAATATAGTTTTAAAAAAAATGATGATGAATTTAGATAGCTCTTTTTTTGTGAGAAAATAAAGAAAATTAAAAAGGTAACCTTAGTTCTGAAAGAAGCTTTTGTCTTTACCATATTCTTGCATCCATTGACTTCATTTCTTTCATTACAGTTGTTTTTTTTTCATTAGCATTGTTTCTTTCATTATTTTGCAGACATCAGCAATGATCTCTCATACCACTGCTACCGCTATGCTCAACAGTGGAGCCATTGAGTACTGCCAACATATTCTGAAGTCACTCCTTGAGCATTGGAAGCAGGCATCACCAGATGAGGTAAGTCTTGCTCTTTTACATTCTTGTGTGTGAAGCTGATCAGGATCAGCAGCTGGATTGGTAATTAAAGGCCCATTCCTTAAAAAATTCTGTTAAGAAAAGTTCATTATGTCATTATTTTGTGTTCATTCGTAAATACAATACTGATCTGCATGTTTATGTCATTATATTACTTCAAAACATTACTTTAAAACATTAATTAATTAATTCATTCATTCATTTATTGACATTATTGAACATTAGCAGTGTCATTATGAGATACAAATACACAAATAAGCAAGTATACAGGTATTAAACTAAACATGTTTATTATTTTAGAAATAATACATTTTTGAGAAAAGTTATATCTGCTTCGACTTTTGCTAATTTTTTATTCAGTTTCTTGAACTGACGACAATCTTGCTTTGTAACCTGACTGGATGAAGCAATGTCATTAATAATACATCCATATTTCCGTAGAGAAAGCAGCACACACAAAAGTGATTGAAACAAAAATACTTTTAATTGATGCATACATGTTAACTTTTTCTCTGATAACATCCTCGGTGCATTAGAAATAATAAACTAGTAAATTAAAAAAAAAAATTAAAGTTTGGTTGAATTTGGAAGGAATGTCTCTTTAATTGTTATGAGCAGATCTTCTGCTGCTGCTGAGACCAGTTTGTACATTGCCTTTTACAGACACTGGTGACCTATGGTATTTTTTAAATTGCTATTCATTTTCTCAGTAACATTTTCATTCTTGTCGCCCCTTTCTTGTTCTTTTACTATATTATGTGCCTTAAAATATAGGATACCATTTATACTTTTGTATGGTTTGTAAATTAATTTAGCAGAGCTTCTGTTATTTATTATCTTTATTTGCTAAATATGTACCATAAGATTTGTTTTTAAGTCGTAACATAGTAAACCTGTACTGGCGCCTTAGGAGAACGGTATATTGGGCCTTTTGGGGAGCACAATTCATGTCAGATGTACAATGTGATACTAATAGTTTTATCAATTATGATTTTTATTTCACAGGAGGTGGGGACAGTGGTTTCAAATCTTCTAAAATCTCACCCTATGTTGCCTCCAGCTGATATGTCTCCCTTCTTCCTCAGGCAATATGTCAAGGTAAATATATAGTATAAAAGAAAGTTACAATAAGTTAAATAATTAAACTTAAGTCTCTCGTGATAAACAACTATTAAATCAGCATTCCTAATAAATTGAATAATATTTTTTATTTGTAATTTGAGAAGTACCGTATTGGTTTTAAGGGCACAGATTCCAGACAAAAGATAGATGCGATAAAACTGTAATTGAAGGTACTTAGTATGATGAGGAAGGCAATAATAATTGAATAAGATATTGATTTTGTGCATCTGTGAAAGTAACCACATTCTGACGAGAGTACGTGATGCTAAAAATAATAACAAGTGATATTTATAAAGTGTATATTGCCAATGCCTCGAAAGCTCAGTTAAGACTATCAAATTGTCTTTGTCAAAAAAACTTTGATATGCCCACATATGGTCATGTTGACATCATACCATGACCATACATGGATGTATAATTTCCAATTATGGTTAAAAGTTTTTGTTAAAGAAATGTGATAGTATGAACATGGCTTAAGTGCTTCACAATTTTTTCCCAGTCATTAGAACAACAGTGTATTAACATATCCATTTCAAAATGTTACAGCTGTAATCAGCACAGAATTCTATTTGTACCTACCAGGCACCAATGTCTTGCCAAAGAACAGAAACAACTGACCAGCATCGGCTTTAAACTCCCAAACACACAATTAGAAATCTGAACTACAACTGTTGAGCACCATAGTAAATAGCGAAAATTTAGCAGTCCAGCGTGATTTGAATTTTATCATTAATATTTTAACTGTTTTAATGCCATTTCAAATTGGCATTTTTAAAAAAATAACGATTCGTTTGAAAACAGGATTAAAAGCTGACCTAACTGCTTCCACAATGATGATTATGTCAATTTAAAAGACACTATCAGACAGTTGACAAATAAGACCTTCCATCCAATGAAGGGTTCACATTTCTTACTTCATAAATTTACATAGGGTCATGCAGGTGATGTTTTTGAGTCATACACACAGCTTTTGACAGAGATGGTACTCAGACTGCCATACCAGATCAAGAAGATCTGTGATTTGAACCCATCAGTTGGCCATCCAGTGTTTGACCAAGCCTGGATATTCAACCTATGTGAAGTAAGTTTAAAGATTTTTATTTGTTATTTTAAGTTTTAATTCAAGTCACCCAACAGCAAGTTTGTTTGTCACTTACAGGACAAGTATTGTATCATCTCTTTGAAAAAAAAATAACACCCTCTGACTAGGCAGGTCTACCATTTTAAATTACTAGGGAGATCTACCGAGAATCACAGAGAACTACCCAGTAAGGTGGTATATAATTACCTTAGGTCAATAAGTAATAACAGCTGTATTTTCCTTAGTACTTATAGTGCATTGCTGATTATATCCTTGGTAGTATCCCTTGATATAGTAGTTTTTATAGGGTCAACCCTATTAACTACCTATATCTACCTTGTCACTACCATTATCTACCATGTTAACAGAGTTATTTTTTTCAAAGGGATGCTTTCAAATCCAAGTCTCATATGAGACGTGGGGAGGGCTGTTGTTAGGTCATTAGAATGAACCTAAAGCATGGCCAGATCCGAACCTTGGACCTTGTCATTGGAATTAAAATTTACCACCAAGATAAATTCCAAGAAAAAAGATTTTCTTAAAATGCAGTAAAGCGCTATATGATTCCCAGCTCCGTAATTTTGTGCTCTTTTGTTTTCAAAAAAAATTACTGGACACCTAATATGGTACATTTTTCTTAGTAGATAAACAAAAAAAAAAAACAATCTATAGAAAAGTTTATTGATTTTATAGTAATACAAAACAATCAGAGACTTTTGCTTTATATAACAATAGGTAGTATATGTAAATACCAACAGTTGCTTTCAATAGTGATGATACAAATAAGTAATTAATTTTATTTTTCTAGTACATGATAACGCAGCAGACTCCATTTGTGAGAAGACAAGTGCGTAAACTTTTACTGTTCATTTGCGGAAAGAAAGAGTTGTACAGACAGTTACGAGATCTCCACTCTCTGGAATCGCATATCAAAGACATCAAGTAAGTTGAGCATCTTCTATTAAATTAATATCTCAAATCGTTTTGTCATGCTACTTTTTTCCTAAAAGTTTTTAATAACATAAGTCGTTTTTTTACTGTTACGTAAATCACCAAAGTAATACATTGTTAATTCTGTGATTAATTCTTGTGGAAAGTGATTTGATGCAACTTGCACTGTGTAGGTTCTTGTAGCCTTTAATATTTTTTTTTCATTTTTGTATATTTGAATTGTATATTGATATTGATACAGTATATCTATATATATATATATTTTTTTTTTTAATAGTGTTAGTGTCAAGATTCGTATAGACATCATAATCACTTTATGCTGGATGGGTCACTTTTTTGAAACACTAATAAAAAATAAAAATAAATAAAGGTCTTCAACTTTAAAATATACCATGCAAAGGTTCCCAAGTTTTCATTTCAATAGGTTGTTTAAGAGGCTTATTCTTAGTTTCAACACCAGATACATGCAAGTAGTCTGTGGTCTTTGGATATTATAATGGTGACTATACTTTCTTCATTAGGTCAATTCACTTGGACTAGTTATACCTTTATACATTTTCGAGGCACTGCAGCAATTTCAAATAAAAATTAGGATATTTAGAGCCTAGCATTACACCAGATAAATACAAGAATAATAATAATAATATGTCAAATTTTTCATATTCCATTTTCTTTTCTAGGTACATCTGTACTAAGCATGGAGTAGACTTAACCAAGACTGGAGCAATCCCAGCCTCTATTCCTTATGACACCCTCATCTCATTGGTAAGTTAAACCCAAGTTAATAAAAGTACCAAATTTGATTTTTGCTTAGTTAACATGTGTTACCCTGTGGTAAAAACATACTGATTTATAGTTTTTTTAAACATTGTTATTTCATTTGTCTGTTTTTATGTACTGTTTTGTCAGTAAATTAATATAATTAATCCCTGATATAATACTTGTATTATTGTTGTATTCAATTCTGGTTTTTTTTAGATTGAGCATTTGAAAGCATGTCAGGAGGTAGCCACAACTCGTACACACAACTGGCAGAAATTCTGTTTGCGCCAAGATAGTGAGTCAGCATTTTTTTAAGCACATTAATGGACAGATAATAAAATGTGAGGTCTCACCACAAAATGAGTTGCATCGTAGGTGGTATCAAATTGAGATAATCATCAAAATAGGTCTGAAGTCAAATTTTTGAGAAATTTAGTTTTAATCAATTATGGGTACTATGGTACTTATATTTCATTATAATGTACATTTTAGGTCAGTTTTCATGCAGGAAAGTGTCCTTCATACTGATTTTCTGAGAGTTTTAGTCTTTTAGTTGTTTTTTTATCATACATCTGAAATTGTTTAAGATAGTATGGAAGTTGAATGTATGAACTGTATACTTTTGAAATAAAATTTTAAAAAAATGACCATTGAATTTCTGCCTATTGTGGAAAACTAGCATTTGCGCCTTATGTCTCACTTGGTTTGGCTCTGCCACATATTCAATACAGCCTTACGATACATCACTATTCAATATTGAGAGATGGACCATATACATGTTCCAATCACTTAACATTAATTTTTATTATATATCAGATGTTCTGTCAAGCCTACTTCATGCCAGCTTCTACCTTGATGAAGGTGTTGCGCCCACACTGCTACAGTTGCTCACTGCTGCCCTCTGTGGTGTCAAGTCTTCTTCCTCAAGCTCATCCAGCAAACATAAAAAGGAGAAGAGGGATGAAAAAGAAAAGGCTGAAGGTAAGATGATTGTGCAAATGTCTATAAGCATTTTAATGATATGGGCCCAACAATCTTGACCTGTGCTCGCCAGTTTTACTATTACAGTACATGTTTTTAAATAAAATAATCCAAATGAATTGATCAGGAATTCTATCTACAAAACTACATATTGTGTAATTCTGTACCGTAGATATTGTAAGAAAAAATAAACCTTGTATCTCTTTTTTTTGAAAATTCAGTAATGCTGGATATGCTTTTTAACCATAGAAGACTACCAGGCAAGATTCCTATTAGTGCCAACTTCCTCAATTAATATTCTGTACTTTAAGAAATTGTGTATCATATTTTATTCAATTTGGCATTTAGATATTTTTGGTTTGGTGGAATGTCTCGGATAGGACAGTATAATGCATACTATAAGTATCAAATTTCAGTAGTTTAGTGTGCAATATAATTTCACATCTGAGATTAATCAGCGAACCTTTCTGTTTTTGGAATATTTTGTTTAGTTTTTGCTTTGCAAAAGCCAACCTTAATTCTATGTCTGGTAAAACACTGTTTTGTAGCCCAATTATTATCATCTTCAATAAGCATACAGTTGATACAGTTAAACTTGCCTAAGTCGAATCCAAAATGGCATTGAAAAAAAACAACTTAGAAACTTTCAGCTTGAATATTGTTATTTTATGGAAAACATTAAAATGGCATGAAATATAAATTTTACTTAGAAATAATTTGACTTAGGCAAAGTTGACTTAGGTAAATTTACCTGTAATTTTTCCTATTTATGACTTCAGATTCATCAGATGAACAACTGAAGCATGACGACAGTATGAGCCAGAAGCTAATCAACCAATTCAACAAGTCCATTAACAATCAAACACTGGCTCACTTCATACGACTGTTTTTACTGGAATCTAACAACACGTCAGTACGATGGCAAGCCCACAAACTGGTTCATCATATATTCAAGTGAGTGTTAATTTTTGGACATAATAATTGTTAGCAAGCCTGTTTTCCTGTCGATTGTTAATCCCAAAAACGGCAATTTTAATCGGCGTTTTTCGATCGTTAATTTTGAAAAATGATTTTCGCAATGATCGACAGTAACGTCACTTTCGACGTTAAAAAAAGTTACATGTTTTGGGCCTAGAAATAAATCACACATTTTGTTTATTTATTAAATTTTCGGGAGTTGTAACTTGTTTCAGAACATAAAGTATACAATTATCTAACTACTATATAAAAATTACAGTTGAAAAGTTCATTAAATTTGTCTTATTGCAATTTTAATTTGTCGCGAAGATTTACGAATTTAGTTGCGTACAGGATAGTAAATAGCGGAAATATAGCGGTCCAGCTAGATTTGAATTTTATAGTTCATTTTTAAAATTTTTTATAACAATTCAAAAACGCTATTTCAAATCGACGATTTTGGAATAATGATCGACCGGAAAACAGGCTTAATGTAGTAATGGAGTGAAAGTTAAAGTGCTGCTGCAAAGTGGTTTTGAGGTCAGTCAGCTAAACTGGTGGTAGTCACTGTGTTGTATTTTAACCATGGAGACTCTTCGTTTGATCGCCACTCTCCTTGTATTGCTTGAAGGTTTGCATGGTTAGATGTTAATAAACATAACGTTTGTGGTACACCACGTATGTAGTTGTAAGCTACTCAGCGTTTCGATTGGCATGCTTGGATCATTCTCATCGATCAAAATATTTCAATTGATATACTTTGATCATCCTCCTGAGAATGATCGAAGCACACCAATTGAAACCTTGAGTAGAGGACGATCGAAGCACATTGATAGAAACGTTGAGTACCTTACAACTGCATACATGGTAAGCAGCAATGTTTGTTCACTCTTCTTGTGTTTTGGCTGGAGAGTTGAAGCACAAGTTAATAGTACATCTTTCAGATGAGAAGTGCAACTTGGCACATGCAAGTTAAATAACTCCGTATAGTCTTTGGAAAAGAGTGGGGAATTGTCTACAAATGTTGTGCCCCAATCACTATCAGAAGGACCCCATTGGAAACAATTCTTCAGACTTAATTGGTCATTCTTGGTGTATCACACCAAAATACTTTAATCAACTGTGTGCTTAAAGATGTATTGTCACTTGAAAATGACCAAAAAATCAATGAAATTAATTTTGAAATTAACTTGCTTATAATAAAGTAACATCAAATTTAAGAACTTCAGAATAGAAATTAGTGTTTAAAAATTGTTTAATAACATTTTTACACAAAAAATGATACAAATTTAAGAGGCTTCCAGCCTTTTTGAGGTTTTCAGCTGATTTTTAGCATATAACATTGCAATACTGGTGGTAAATCATTTTAAAATACCTTAATTTCTAGTTTCCCGGTCATAACTAACCTTGAAACTAGCAAGTTATTTTCAATATCTATTTTTTGTCATTTTTCAAGTGACAATACATCTTTAACAACTTATTTTATTTTACACTAGGAGCTCATCGAATCAACTGCAAGAGAACCTCCTAACCCTAATGTGGGATCTGTGGCCTGAGCTATCAACGTACGGCCGCAAGTCAGCTCAATTCGTCGATCTTCTCGGCTACTTCTCCCTGAAGGTGCCCTACAATGCTTCCAAGGTTTGTGTAAAGTCTATACCATTATTTAACTATGTATTGTCACATAACAAATACAAATTACTGACACATTAAAAAAAAATTGTTGTAACCTTAAAATGGAAACTACAGTGCAGCATTCAAACTCCATACTTTAGCACTGCTTAAAGATGTATTGTCACTCAAAAATGACCAAAAAAATCATCATCATTAATTTTGAAATTAACTTGCTCATATTAAAGTAACATCAAAGTTATGAACTTGAGAATAGAAATTACTTTATTTAAAAATTGTTTAATAAGATTTTTACATCAAAAAATGATCAAACATTTAGAGGCTTCCAGCCTTTTTGTGGATTTTTGCTAATTTTAAGCATTATAATATTACAAAGTAGGGGTAAATATTTTTTTTATATTCTAATTTTGGGTGGAATGATCATAATTTATATATTTCTTCAAAAGAAGCAAGTTATTTTCAAAATCACTTTTTTGTCATTTTTCAAGTGACAGTACATCTTTAATACTGATTAGTAAAAAACCTTTATATTTGTTATTATTATTTAGCATTTAGCATGTATGGAACAATGTTTACATACAACAAATTTCTATCCTTAAATTCCTAAACTTACTATCTAAGATGCACAATTTAAATATTGTAATGATGTTTTGTAATTTTGTTTGATTATACATCACCAATGATGTATTTGATTAATTATATATGATTATTCTACTAAATGTTAGGATATTAGAAAATTATTTACCCCTAATTTTTCAACATACTGTTAAAATGAGCAAAAATTCATTAAAATGCAGACAGCCTTTATAGATTTGGTCATTTTTCAAGGTAAAAATCTTATTAAATAATTAAATACTCTAATAATAAGTACTCTAATTTTAATTATTTTTTTATGAGCAAGTTTATTTTAAAATGAATAGTTGGTCATTTTTTGAGAATTTCGGTCATTTTCGAGTGACCAATACACCTTTAAAGCTCAGTCCAGACTGTCAATTTTCTTTGACAAAAGACTTTTATATGCCTATATTTGGTCACAATGGCATCACATAAATACCATACATGGATATATTATTACCATATATGGGTAATTCAAAGTTTTTTTTTTTGTAAAATAAAATTTGATAGTCTGGATTGAGCATTATGGTAATATATTTTACAAGGTAAATATATCATTGTACTGTTAAACTTTTGTTTTCTCTGTTGCAGTCAAAGCAGTATGTACAGAAAGCTACCGCCCTTCTGAAGGCTCAGAATCTTGTTTTAGCGAATCATCCTAACTCCAATATCTACAAGTAAGATATAGTCTTAATTAATATAAGTTAGTTAGATGTATAATCGTGCACATACACACAATTTGATTAATTCATAATTATGACATGATAGTTGTCGAATTATTGAATCATTAGTGCATGTATTTTATGTCTTTGAGTATTCTTTATTTTTTTTTTATAAACAACGTTATTACATATTTTTTGGTTTTAATCCGAGTATGGTTGGCATAAACTTGATCATGAATTCAAGTATGCTTATTACAAAGATAGTAGAGTTTATTCTTTAGTCAGAGCCAAGCACCTGAATATTGAGGTACCCTTCAAGAAAATGTCTGTAGTATAGTAAAATATTGAGTGAGAGCCTAGCACCTGAAGATTAAATGTACCCCACATTAAACAGTCTTTAGTGCAATAAAATGTTGAGTCATTAACACGTTGACTGCCAGACCGCTTTTCCTGTTTCATTCTCGTGTGCCAGAACAGGTTTACATGTACAAATATAGTTTTTTAAGGTTTAAGGTTACATAACGATTGTTGTGTACAAATGGTACAACCACACTTGGTAATGTTTTAAACTTCCTGCAATAAAACACAACAAACAAACGGAAGTATTTCAACATTATCGTCTAGGTGTATATTCCCTGAACTACCCTTGAAGAGGCTGTAAAATTATATAATAAAGGTACACTGTTTTTTGGCGAGTATACTCATCACTGGCGCACACAGCAACACCCGGTTGGCGAGTATACTCGTCGCTGGCAGTCAACGTGTTAGTCCAGTGATATGATTTATTTATTATCTTTTGTTTTAGCAACCTTGCTGGTCTAGTTGAGTTTGATGGATTCTATCTTGAGAGTGACCCTTGTCTTGTGTGCAACAACCCAGAAGTGTCATTTGGCGTGAGTATAAATAGTATTATAAAATAAAAATAACTTTTATTAACCAGATTTGTTTCAGTTAAAATGAAGAGCTCTAAATCTGCACCCCACCCCCCTTTTATATGATGTGCCCCATAGAGGAGTTGATCTCCATGATGAAACGTGTGTTTCCTCCCCCCCC
>JAOTQE010053338.1:0-20514 GCA_025631205.1 Nesometra sesokonis
GGCTATATGGGATGCAAAACGGATGAACAACTTTGCCTAAAATCAATAGGGTCCATCTTCTTGTTTTAATCTTGCAGTCTACAAAGTTTGAAACCAATCGAACTTACAGAGTTTTAGTTATCATGGTAACAAACTTTGTCCAACAAATCCACCACAACTGCCGCTGCCCGAAACGCAGGGAAAAAGGAAAAGCCTAATTAATTTAATCCTACATTCAGCGCTCAAAATACTCGCTTTAAGGTCGTTTTCCAGTAGACGAATTTATTCGCATGAACAAAAAAGTAAACGATTGTACGCCTGCAAATTTATTTGTGCGAATCAAAATTTTTGCCTCAAAAACATTTTTGCTAAATTTTACTCACATATTTTTAACTTATTAATACAAACACTTTAATAATGCTAAAGAAAAAATAAATTACAATATAAATTTATATTAAAATATGTAAAAATTATACCTTTCGGAACAATTTCTCTGCACTTGAATTTCTTCTGTGAACAGGTTTCAGCAATAGAAGAAATTCAAGTGCAAAGAAATTGTTCAGAAGTCTTCATAGTGTCATAAATTTATATATTCTACGTTTCAATTAATTGTTAAAAAAGAAACGAATTAAATGTAATAGATATTCGCGTGCACTTCTGTACTGACCGTAAGTTCGCCAATTCAGTTCAATGAGCACGGGCTTGTCAAATTTATTCTAGTACTCTGATTGGCTGCCTATTGTTTCGCTTTGCAAAAAGTTGAAACAATTTGAACTACCAATTCACTGCAGCGAAAAACTGAAGAGAAAAAAAACGAATGTTCTGGCAAACAATTTTAGTTGAAAGATGAAACTGCGCAGGCGTATAAATTGTTCGCCTTTTGTTCGCTTGAATAAATTCGCCTAGTGTAAAACTGCCTTTAGTAACCCACTTAGAAAAAAGTTATAATCAAAAATTGAAAAAAGTATCTTTTAAAAGTTATTATTCTATATTTTCTGTTATTTATTTAGCTTTTTTTAACTGACTTTTAAGGGAAGGATATGTCAAGGGCGGTGAATTGATTTAATTTGCATAGTTTATATCAAAAGCACTAACAATTTTATGAAGAAATATTAAAATGATTTGTAACCGATAGGAAATCATTAATTTGTTATATAGGTTTACCTAATCACACTCAAAATTTGACGTATTGATGATTTTTCAAAACTGCTTTTTATCAATTGCAGTCATCTCTTCCATAAGCAAGCAACCTTTGTACTAACATTTTGTTCAGTTTTCCAGTTAAATACCAATTTCTTCCAAAGTCAAACAAATTAAAACATCTAAATTTGACTATATTGTTATAATTTTATTGTTTAATATTTATATAATATTGATCTGTCATATTTATATCATTTTATTACTTCCAAACATTAAAAAAAAATGCATTTATTTTTTAGATTTATACTATAATAAAGAGGATGAATCCGTATTTGCTTTGCTTTTGTGAATAGTAACCAAAGGCAAGCTATGTGCATACAGCATGTAAAAATCATCCAGGTAGATAACGATAATGAAGTAAACAATAAAACTGATCAACCGGATTTACTGTTTTTTTTTTCATTGGAGGCAACAGTATCATGTCTTGTCTTATACAAGACACAATGGCCTGTTTACGTCATGAAAACTTGACATTGTGGGTATGAAAACCAGAACACACGGTGAAAAAATGATTTATCTTTGTATCCCAATGGTTCGGAATGAGTTACCAACGAAGAAGTGTAAATATATAAACTTTAAAATTGTCCTTTTTCACCTCCTTTAGCACAGTGAAGTATAGAGAAAAACTGCCCTCTATTTATAAACATACCCACGAAACCAGATGTAAACAAGGTCACTAATTCGGTGTATTGTATACAAAAGCATGGTCGAGGTATATAATTTATTAATTAAATAGGAAAAACAAAATGGTCTTTTAGTGAGTAGTTAAGCTTAATGGAGGTGGTTTACACAGAAGGGTTCAACTTTATATAACTATATGTTGTATAGTCAAGCTATAGGAGAGAAAGTCAAAAGGCTACTTTTCCACAATAGGCAGAAACATAGATAAAAACAGTTATAAACACTAAACTTTCATATTATATGAACATTTTTCAGATATTTGATCAAAAAATGCAATTAAAAATGATCCTGTTTTTAATTACAGTATACGGATAAGAAATTAAAAAATGCAGTTTTGTCACATTCAAAATGTTTGAAATTTTATTGTTCATAATTTCACAAGCAAAATGGTATAAAACTATTTTTTTTTTGCATGTTAAAGATATAGTTCTCTAATGTAAATATATAACAACATTTTCAATTTTCTTACTAACGGGTATATCCAGTTTTTCAGAGATTACTGCATTCATTACCAGGTTTTGAAAAATCATATAAAAAATGAAAACCAAAATTGAGAAAATAAACATTATGTTTCAAAATTTAATATGCAACTGAATATTAAGAAATGGAGTTGATAGAATATGTGAGGCCGAACCACAAAATGAGTCTCATGGTAGGAAAATACAAAATTGAGTTATTGGTGCAATCTAATAGAGGATAATATAAGCTGTAATCTACAATGATATTCATTGGATAAGTAGATCCATAGATATAAGCATTTGAAGTTTTGTGCTATGGAAACAGAGTTTTGAAAAAAAATCTTCCACAAAACAATCAAAACATAAACAACTAAAAGACTATATCTCAGAAAATCTGCATAATGGACACTTTTATACATGAAAACTGACATAAAAAATGTATTATCTAAATTTGATCTCACCTTCGAAGCTACTCATTTTGTAGTGAGACCTCAAATATGTAAATATTACATAGTGGTTATATTGGAGAGAGATGGGACTACCATTTTTAATTACCAATTATGTATGACAGATATAACAGCAGCACTGAGGAGTTGTACGCGCAGGGAAAGGGGAACAACTGTGGAACAATGTCAATCGTCATAAATCTACCAAAACAACGATCATTATGTCATACATCCGACAGCAAATTAAAGAATAAGCTCCACTGGGTCTGAGTAGGCTAGCACTGAACAAGTTGTAGGCAGATGAAGCTAGCTATTAGCAGCTGCGAGAGTGCGTTTGAAGTGAGCAAGACTGATAGGTGGAAACACACCACCAGGCCTAATATGCCAATAAGGAAATACCTGTTTGAATGTGTTTATCACTGATACCTGCCAGAATACTTAACGCCTAGTCATAGATATCAACTATGAACTAAGTTTTGCCAAATGCCAGACCAATTTATTGATGACAAATTGACAGGAAAAAAGGGGGATACAATTGAAACTTTAGTAAACACTGACTTGGCCAGTCATAAACAAGCCTTGCAAAAATGGCTGGCCTCTCTTGTGACAAGTTAATCAGAGGGGTTCAAACAAGGACTTCAGAAGACCTGCCAGGACTCATCTTATTGGAATACAATTCTAAAGTTTAACAGGAGGATAGAAACAATAGATCGAATTAGTGATGGCCTGTGACGCCACAAAAACTTGCCTTCATGTGTATGAAAACTAAAACACTGCAAAGTTCTATCTCATATCACAGGGCGATTGTGAATGTTACTCAAAAATTCATTTGAAATACATATTGAATTTAGCAAGTATGATCATTTTTAAAGCATTGTATTAGTAAACATCTGCCTCAGTCTTAGATAGAACACAGTTGATTTAGTTTTAACATTTACAAGGAAAAAAACAATTTAAGCTAGGCCAAAAGTTGGAACTCCATTTATCCACTCAGGGGAACTAGCCATCTATGTGCACTTGCGGATCAACACTGTTTGCATGCTGGGGGCTTAAAAACCATTCATTTTCCAGCTAAAAAGAAAAGTTTAATTCATTCTAATTGAATTAAAACTAAGAGTACAGTAGCTGGTGAAAAAATGATGTATGAATGTATCCCATTGGTTCAGGAAGAGATACCATTGAAGAAATACAAATAAACTCTATTTATAAACATACCCACGAAACCAGATGTAATCAAGGTCGCTAATTCGGTCTATTGTTTTTACAATCTTTCATTTTAAAAATCTCTTGTATTTGTCAGTCCTTGGTACCAACTATAATTTATTATTCATTCCTCTTGATCCTTTTGAAACTTACTCCTTAACCCACTACTACATTTATCAGTTACTACTATACTATAATAAATTGTAATTACTATTTCATTATATTATTTTTTTTTTTGTAATTTACGTGGATAATATTGCAAACTGGGTTTCTGAGAAAACAAATTCTTGAACCTCCAATTATAATTTGAAATAGTAAGTCTTCCTTGAGTGACACTTCTGTGGTAATGCCAAATCTGTAACAACTGTGTCATCAGAACAAATCGATCTGACAAAAAGACGTGGAAAGCTGCCCACAGTAAAAAAGAAAGTTCATCCTTAGTTACTTTGTACATGCATACAAACATCAGACTAATATTTTTATTTGAAGTGTAAAATACAGTTACACTTGAAAGTCATCTAGGTCTAGGCTTGCTACAGTAGTTGGTCAGTGTTAACAATGTTCGTGCACTGCACACCATCATTTCTATTTTTTCTACAAAACTGGGCTAGTATCCCTATCCAACCGTCTAAATGTCAGCTGTCAAAAGCATGGTAGTCCTAAGCCTAGACAAATCTATTTTATGCATCGGTAAGCCTAGCACACATAGGTAGCACTTTAAGTGTAATGTTAAGCCTACTTATTTTGAGTACGTTTCCCTGTTTTGGGGAAATATAGACTTGCTCCAAGTCTGTATATTATATTTATTTTAAGTGTTTAATGAAGTGCGCCACCAACGGATGATAAATTTTTAGTGGTGTGAGGTTTGTTGTTAATATACAGACTTGTACAATAGTGAATGATCATTGGTTGAGAATGGAAAGTACCAGGCAACATGACGTAATGATTAACATTCCGTATTTGGCTAAATTAGGCCAGTGATTCAACCAATCAAAGGTTCTCATTTTCAAACCATGAAAGATGACAAATAATAATTATGGCCTAGGCCTTGTGTTCGCTGATCAAGGTAAGCCTGAAAACTTATCGTAGGTGTAGCTAGATAGGCCTACTACTATTTAATGACAATAATAAGAGAACTTGGCTAGGCTAGATAACCACAAACAATATGCTTTAGCAGTCGATCACTGGTGGGAAAAGGCCTAAACTCATGAATCTGCCGGCAATTGTCAAACATGCATATTCAACATATTTCGAGTGGATTAGCCAATCACATGCAACTGAAACCAGGCAAGCGGATAATTACATGCCATGAAAACATGGTGGGAAAACACGTGGCATTGAAGTATTGACCAAGACGGCGATGCAAACATCAGAAAGGTATGACGATCCACCTGCTATGGAACGCAATGGGTGCCTTTTAATTGTCTTTCACGAATTAAACCAAATCAATATTGTACACACTAAATATTAAACTTATATGACTCGTTCAATAGTACAATATTACTTTGCATCCTTTCAAAGGTACTTTATACTACATAAATATGTGGGCTTCAAGCTCATGTTAAATTTAAAAGAAGCATTTGAGAACATTTTATTAAATAAGAAGATATTTTTAGACACAAGTGTTAGGATAATTTCCTTCCTGTGAACACTCAATAGATGTTGTTGAAACTTAAACAGTTTGAAATGTTTCCTTGCATTCACTTTCACTGCCTTATCTAATTTCAAAATGTCTATATTATTACGAAAATGAACCATTTTATTAGGCATTGATTGAGTAGATAAAGTTGCATAGGGAGATATGTTTAGTATGGATGCCAGCGTTTGAGTGAGAGCTACAATTAGGATACTAAATATAAATCACTCCTAAGGCTGTGTTCAGACTGTCAAATTTTCTTTAACAAAAAACGTCCGTAAACCCTTATATGGTAAGGATGTGTCTATGTATGGTCATTATGTGATGTCATCATGACCATATCTCGGCATATCAATGTTTTTTTCAACAAAAATTTGAAAGTCTTCATGGGTGGATCCAGAATCCGACATAAAAAATGGTTATTTTCCCATTTTTGGCGTACCATGGTCCCCTATTTGCCTCTAATTTATGTCTATTTATACTTTTGGGGTCACCCCCCCCCACCCCCACCCAAATCCGAGCATGGTCTTGACTAAGATTAAAATTAAAGATCAAGGCAAAGTGAGGACATAGAAAATGGGAAACTAATAGAAGAAGAAATGATTTTGGCAGAAAACCTTTTAAACTTGAAAATACCAAATTCAGGCACAGATAAAGATCTCCACTAACATCAACCAGTGGTGTATCCACTATATAAACATAAATATAGTGGCCTCAAGCATCCCGTTCATAAAACATGACCCCTTCCTTCATAGGTAAAGAACTATAATATCAGAAGAAAAGAACTATAAATTTAATTATAAAAGTTTAAAATAGAAAGCAACGTTTTTTTCTATTGTCAAAACAGGATCAGGCTTGAGCACCACCCTTCTCCATTGTTGGGATACGCTCCTATCAGCTTACAATGGTTAGGGTTGATCTTGTAAAATAATATAAAACCCCAAATGCTAAAAAATGGCACTCTAATACTTTATAAAGTGATCTGGCCAAGGCTTGATGAGTCACCGGTCCAACTGTCCTTGTTACAGAAAATGTGATACCCAAGTAGGGAACATTTTTTCGCAAGAATAAAAATATAACCATGGAAAATTGTGCCAATTTATTGGAACTAGAATGCATTTACACCGTCACTACAATAAGGGCATTTGGGGACATGTAATAATAATAATAATTTAGAATTTATCTAGCACACATTCTATAACATAAGTTAAAATCAAATGCACTTACATGACTTATGGTTACAATTTGTCTTTAAAGAGATGTATTTTTAACTTAGATTTGAAAATAGATACATTTGTCGAATGTGAAAGGGAAGATGGCAGGAAATTCCAAAAAGTAGATGTAGCAAAAGAGAAAGATCTGTTTCCAATGGTTTTAGAGTTTTTTTTAAGAACAGAACTAAGATTTTGATAGGAGAAACAAATGGTACAAATTGGAAAGCAAACAATCACCATCAAAAATATTATTTAAAATAAATAAAATATAAACAATGAACATTAACATACAAACAACATACTTTCACAAACTGTTTCATGTTTGTATTTTTGGCAACAACTGCCTTCCATAGACATTTGTAGCATAAAATGGACAACCCGGGTGGCCTCAATGAACTTTGACAAATAGTACATTCTCATAGAGTTATGACTAATAGAATGTTGCCTTATATTACTTACTCCTGTCATTCTAGACAGCCTGGAATCATAACATAGCCTACCAGCTAAAACCATAAATGCCAATTTAGACTAAGTATGCTATTTTAGTACGAAGCCTGAATACCAATAATGAAGAACATAAAATATGTGAAGCAAACTGGAATAGGGACAAAAGCAGTTGCCTCAGCTGTAATTCTATAGTAAAGGACATGCAAACTCTTTTTCCCTAGATAATGGGGCAACCAATTTACATTTGGCAACCATAGTAACTTGTTACTTGAAGGCAGATGCATTACATAGTCAGTGGATTATTAATTAATCAAAACAAATATTTATTTCTCTTTATAACAGAACAATATAAAAATACAACAAATTGTGATAATTTAAAAGCATTAGGTGTGTCAAGTCTTATCACAATGGATAATTGGGTTAGTTTCCACTTGATTGTTTAGCTATACAGTATATTCGTATCCTTTATAAACATTTAATGTGATAAGCTAATGAAATGTTTAATTTAAAATTACCCTAAATTTCTTTGAAAATGTAGGGTGAAAAACAAATAAAAGCGATACCCAAAAAGCACACAGAATACGGTAGACAAAGTAGACAACTGGTGGTAGGACAAAAAAAAAGAAAAACATATATATGAAATTTGAAATAGGTTGTCCAACTGGTAAATAAAAAATTCAAAATAGAAAATAAAACTATAAACCCAATTGCGTAAGTGGAAGTACAAGTTTTGAAATACAAAAGTGAAAGTAAAATTAAGGCCTAAAAGAGGAAAGTGGTATGTTCCTCAACCAATGTTTTATTTTTAAAAAATGTTTGTCACTCAGTTGGTTAGGAATTTTGTCTTAAAGGCTGGTATTCTCGAAAGCGGACTAACTTTAGTCCAGGACTAAATTCATATTTAATCTAGAACTAACTGACTATGGTATTCTCAAAGGTTTTTAACATTTGTCCAGTTATAAACCCTGGACGAAAGCATTCTCTCAAGTGTTTTACTATAGGCCTACTATGTAACATACTTACATCTTGAAATCCAAGAAACTCATGGATTGTGTTAGATACATAAAAGATCTGTCCATCTTGTTGAATCACAATCACAAAGCCATTGAGAGCCTGCAAGATACAAAAATATATACCAACAACATAAACACAGGGAATCAGTTAGGAATATCAACCTCATACAAACAAGTGACCCGTTTGAATAATTCCTCCTCTTGTTTAAGTGCTCCTCTCAACATGAAATTTTTCCCATGCCATTTCAATATGCAAATCAAGACCAATGTTTTATGTTTTAAAACTATATTTTATCACCCAATAAGATACTGTAACCAGAGGCAGATCCAGGATTGAGATTTAGGGGTTTGACAAGCCAAAAAAAACCTTTTAGATCAAAAGGTGCGACTCATCTTTTAAGAGTCCCCACTACAGCCGCTGTGCATCTATTTTTATTAGTACATTGCCGTTATTTTAAGCACAAAAAAAAATATCGGGTAAATTTTAGGGAGGGCTTAAGCTTGCGTGCCTGGTAGCATTCAACTTTTCATAGATTAAAAGATTGACGTGGTACCCTAAGAATCTTGTAACCATATTAGATAATGAGGCAATATTTTCACTTTGTAGTATCCTAATCACCCTTATAGTACCAATCGCCTTATAGTATCGCCCTACTAAGATATGTTTTTGCTTCAAATGCCATTTGTTTATGTGCTATTAATGTATTGTGCACACACCTTGACTTCGGCGATATCGATAACCTAGCAATTAGTTTAAATTTTGTTTCATTATGTTTACTAGTCAAATGCTTTATCCAATAGGCCAACTTTCGCTTGACAATAGAACTAGAATTTAATCCACGCTTGGATTTAATTGCGGGTTACTAGTCAAACTATCAAATGACAACACACTCTGAGTTTTAAATGAAAATAATGAATTCAAACAAATTCAAAGTAAACTAGAAACACTCTGCCACAAACCTCTGCCAAGCACCAAAAAACTCACAAATCTACCTATAAATGTTTAAATTTTGGTACATACTATCCTTTTTTGCTGACTTTTGCGTGTTTACTAGAGCTGCAGTACAGCATCGACTTGTTTTCAATAACGATGATGATTTTAAGAACAGTAAGTAGAAATTAACAGTAAAGTTGACTGCGATCTGCCTAATTATTTGCTTCTATAAAAAAAGTGTAGTGTAAAGCCCCACTACAGATCGTACACTGGACGGCATATGTTTTCTGAATTCCCCAACAGACGCATGCACCTACGGATCTTAACACTACAGATTGTACACTGGACGGCATATGCTTTCTGAATGCCCCAACAGACATATGAGCCTACGGATCTTTAACAAAATTCAATAAAGTGTTTCCAGGGTCATTTCCAAACTTCCACAAAAATTTGTCAGAATCTCTCAATCACTCTTTAAGTTATAAAGTGAAGAGACAAACACACACACACACACCAACACAAATGAAAACATAACTTTGCCAACTTCATTGGGTAGGTAATAAACAAATGCTTATGGACATTTCAGTGGCGGATCTAGATTTGGAAAAGGGGGATGGCTAGAAAGGTGCGTAGCACCAAGCGGGGGTGGGCATATGAAGAAGGTGTCCCCCTCCAAAAATATGAAGGTTTTTTTTTGTAAATGGAACTGTTTGGGCACTTTATAGAGGTCTCTGACCTCAATTATGTCTGTGTTCTGTAATTTTTTTTCCTTATTTTATTTTTTCCCTTATTTTAATTTTTGTCTTAGAATAAAGGGTGGTAGCTATCCACCCTATTCACCCCTAGATCCGCCACTACATTGTATATAGCCTGTTTGATTAGTTAATAAAATAATGCACATTTCTTCATCTGTAGGTTTTACATAATTTTGAAGCATGGCATAGAGCTGGAGTTTATTGAGATATTTTTTTAAAAATTGTTAATGTTATTTAACGGCCACAATTTGTATGATACTGTTAGGCAGACAGCAACAGACAAATGGGAATTGTAGAAGAAGAATTACAGACAAAAGGATAAAATTGGAATCCAGGAGATTGTTTATCTGGAAAGGGAAAAGCCCAGAATCGACCCTGGGGAATGATCATACATGTTTGGTTTTAAATTGTTAATCTGCTAAAGGAAATAGTTTCATAGAGTATTAGTGATAATATAGATCGATATCTTTTAATATTAAAGTCATCGAGTCTGTATCTAATTAGGAGTTGACAGGTTAATTCCAAAATTGACCCTATCAAGGAAGTGAGGAATCATCCTCTTTGATAAGTTTTCAAAATTAAACGCTGCTTTTTCAACCACTAAATGTGTTTAAAGTATCTGCGAAACGGTAATTAATTTAAAATTTGATCAACGCAGGGTTGTAAAAAAAAATTGGATGAATTGTCTTGTTGCTATGCCCTTTGGCTAAAAACTAGGTCATGTCAGATATAGCGGCCACTCGTATCAACGCTCCTAATCATTCGAGCAATTGCTTCACAGTCGTGTCACCACAGGTGCTTGAAGCCCTCACTGCGCCTTCACTAAATTAAGATTAACTTGACCCTGGATGGGTAACTGGGCTCTGACTTTCAAGGACGAATATATTGCTATTAGTAAAGACCTCACAATGTTGATAGGAAAGTGACAAGCAGCTTGAGAACAGGCCAACTTCAAAATTTAGAATGGAGCAAGTACTGTATAATCAAATAATAATGAGAAAAGGGAGATGTAAACCATTTGCCACATCAATAGTATGGCTATGATTAAACATCACAAAATAATTATGAATGATAGGGCCTGAACCATAAAAACAATACCTTCACTCCACCGGATGAGGGTAAAAACTAAACCAACCAGCAAATGTTTTTTTTTTAATTTCCAATAACGAACTTAGCCCAAAGACTCATGGATTTCGCCTACCTATGATATCTAAAGCTGAAAATTTAAATATCGAACCTACAGTCTATACAGTACTTCAAGAAACTTCAAAATAAGGTTAAAATGGCATAGAGGATTACAATTGTCATGAAATCTATGAAAACCTACAATAGATACAACATACAGGTTGCTACATATAGTAAACAAGATGTAAGGTGGGGCAAAAGGTTTTTTTTCTTTGCTTATCAAAACCAGATTAAGTACTCGGTACCTGGCAGTGATTGTCTTGTACCTTAGGCTCCCAAAAAGTTGCCAGGTATATATTCAAACTAAAATCTCCAAAGCATTGCTTAGGTATGACTCCCAGGCTTTAAATGTTGGCTTTATACGGGCATGGCTATTTTTGACCTAATTTTGAATGTCACCACTGGCAAAAGCAGGGTACCAGGGGCCATTTTGTACAATTTATCCTCATGTACTACTGAGAATAAGGGGAAGAAAAGCCAAAGTAATTCTTATTTTAAATCCTAATTTTTAATATCAGAAGGTTTGAGATACAAGGTATAAAAAATCTCGCCTTAACTGGCGCTGACTAGAGCAGAAATCTTGTGGCAACAAGCGTGATTTTTAGGTCCATGCGAAGTGAACCTTACGGCCTGACTATGTTCTTGTTGTTGTTGGGGTTATTGTTGTTGTTGCGACTACAACTTACTAAGCATTCAGCATCAGCAGTTTTGAACGGACGTGCATAAAATTGCACGTTGACATAAATTAGACACCATTTCCAACAAACATTTATCACTCTTTTTTTAAAAGTTACACCCCAGGGTGTCCCCTAGACCAGACTCACAAAACCATAGATGCGTTTTCACTTGGAAAGAATAAATATAAATGAGGACTCTAAAATTCTTCAGTCATGCGGTTGGTTAAGACATCATTTAACACGACTGTTCTAATAGGGTGGAGATCGTGGGTTTCATTCCTGTTACGGGTGACATAATAGTTATTTATTTCTTTTCAAATTTTAGAATAATTTTAGTGGGTCGCTCGTGTTTTTCTAAAAGTCTTTATTTTTTATCATACCTGGATGAGCATCTGACCCTCTTCACTGGATATAAGGTCTGTCCAGTCTTTCTGTTCATTTTCTTTATCCTCCTGTTTGCATTGGCTTTCAAATGTGTGAGTTTGTGCTTGACCAGCTGATGGATGCGGCACAGCAGGGGCTTCAATAGCCTGACGTGGGATGTCCGTCAATGAGTGCAGCACATGTTTGTTAGGAATAGCTATAAGATAAAAATTATACATGTTGGTGAAAATCATGTAACATAAGCAAGAAACATGTTTGTCATCACCATGTTTGTAATTATTGTCATCATCATAAACCTCATCTGTTTAAATTACCAAAGAAAAAAAAATCATTTTTGAGTTGAAGGCTTATAGGACTGGGGCTTATTTCCAATTTCAGTAGGTGTTGCTAAGTGCTATGTGTTCTACATAACAGGAAGTTTTAATCACAACTTCAAAAATGAGAACTACATCATATTTTACCCACAATTATCTTCTTAATAAGTTGCAATCTTAAATAAGTACCACATGAAAGCCGCCAATAATTGTATATGTGGCACGGAACACGGGTTAAATTTACAGTAAATTCATTGAATATTCAATTCACAATTTCTGTTTCCTTTCATTTCAAGATTTTATTAAAAATATGAATTTTATTGAAAACTGTAAACTCTGTAACTAACTGATCTACACACAGAGAGATATAGCATAACAATAGGAGGTTAAATAAAAATATTATTTTAATATCTGGATTAACTAACTTTACAATAAAAATTAAGTCATAAATCTTATAACAACAACATTAATAACAATAGTAATATCCCAAGTAATAGTAATAATAATAACCGCATTAATATTAACAATTGTCATAATAATAGAAACGAATATTGTGTTAAAACATTGTGAGTTTTCAACACAAAATGAGCCTCTTGGTTTGAAAATAAAAAATGGTTTTATGTAAACATCAAGAGCTATCAAAAGAGTAAAGGAGATGATATGTTTTTACTACTTTCTATTCCATTAAATATAAAATTATTGTTACTTATTTAATAATCAAAAAAACCAATTAGGCACATATTTAATTATGTTTACATAGTTATAAATTTGATAACAACTAAAATAGCATATCTATATTTCATTCATTAAATATATATCCCCAAATAAATTATGTTTTTCTCAAGAGATTTTATTTTCTGAAGCGTGTAAAATATAGTTCTTTGAGAGAAAAATATTATGGAGCTTTTGTTTTGCACGACAGATCGTTCTGCGACAGTATAACGCACTGTCGGGCGTACGCAGTGTCGGTTCTCAGAACAACCCATTTAGTTTTTCAGGACGGCGACGAACTTATCACCATCATCACTAAGCTTTAAAAGATGGCGAGTAGTAGGCCTATTAAGGGATATTTGCTTATGAAGTAAGAATTCAAAAAACCAATTGTGATTTAACATGTTGACTACAAAAATTTTTGTCTTGATTACAAAAACAAAAAAACAGCAAAACACCATTATCCTACAGCATCCCTACAGGTAGGCCTAGCGCAGGATAAGGGTCTAGTAGCCTAGCCTCAACTAACTACACTCTACACACTCTTGAACATCTTGTAAAGGTAGAACCCATTCACTCTTGTCAAACAACTTAGTTTTGACCAGTCTAGTGTAGTTCACGCTAGACTGTGGGTTGCAAAATGCTTGATTCGTCGTTGGTTTTGGGGACGGGCCCCGACACAGGGAGATTTGTGCATGCGCAGTAAAGTTTATTGTCATTTTCTCCATCGCAAAACGATTCGTTGCCCAAAACGAAAGCTCCATATTATTCTCATAGATGTAAAAAGTTACAATGTTAGAAAAGGCAATATCTGTATATTACACAGCCATTGTTCGTTTAGCGTACAATTCACAGTTTGCCTTTGTTATTCCGGCATAGAAAACATGTTAACAGTGCTATTCAATTTTCAATGAAGGCAGCAGCCAAATTGACGATTCTTTGGCCTAAAACATTTACTGAGTAAAATAAAGTAAAGCTGAAGGCTCATAAGGCTGTAATTTATTTCCAGTTTTGAAACTCGATGTCAAAATCTTGTGGCATAAGAGATCGCTCACTTTTAAATTTATGCGAAATATAACATTTTGGATCTTCGCAGTTCTAGTCACAGCATCTCCTTTACTCTTTTCATAGCTCTTGATGTTTACATAAAACCATTTTTTTATTTTCAAACCAAGAGGCTCATTTTGTGTTGAAAACTCACAGCAATCATGTAATAATATTGTAGGCTATTTAATATTGTACAGTTAATTATCAAAGACCAATTATCTTTTAATATAAATTCATTTATATAGTACTGAACTGAAAAAAAAAACAAAGAAGAGAAACAAACCAACTCTTGCAAAAGGTAAATTGTTGACGTTTATTTTTTAGATCAATTAAGCAATAACATTACCAATAACAATAATAATATTTACTTTCTTGGTATAGTGCCCTATAACCAAATCTCAGAGTGCTCAAATACATAACAGAAAAAAAACCAAAATCATTTTTAATTGAAAAGATGCTTTTAAACAGTTTTTAAAATTATCAACTGACACCACTTCTTTTACAAACATGGGGAGATGGTTCCATAACGTTCCCAACACTGGCTTGAATATTTATAATCACTTCAATTTTAAATAAGTAAACAAATAAAAAGTGGTAATACAGATCTATATGAACCTATTTTTTGTTCTTCAGTTCTGTATATTTTCTCAATGTATTTTGCATATTCCTTGCAAAATGTCAAAAGCATTCATCACATCAGTGTTTTATACAATTCATATTTCTAAGAGTAAAATATTAATATTGGTAAAACTGGATACGGCAAGGTTATCTTTTACATTTGTACATTTTTTGACTTTTACTTCGCTTAATACACTACTGTACAACAGAATGAAAAATTTTCCTCAAAATTACTGTTGTATATCATGCATATCGCAGTATTATTGAGTGGTAGTTCATTTAAATATCAAACGATCAAGCATTTTGACCTTATAATTTTAACATTATAATTTGCAATCATCATGGGATAAAAAAATATTAATAAAATGCATTATGTATGTAAATAACTTGGCAATATTTATTCAATGCATTCAACTTTATACGTTATCAAATAAAATAAAAATAATAGAGGAAAGTAGACAACAGATGATATTTACATACAGAGCCACATAAATCAAAAACATTTGTTACGTAATTTAAAATTTTATGGCAAAGCAAATCAAAATTACAATTTGTTTTTATCATAGAAGAAAAAAAAATGAATAAAATGCATTATGTATGTAAATAAGTTTGCAATATTTATTCAATGCATTAATCTTTATACATTAACAAATCCAATTAAAATAATAGAGGAAAATAGACAAAAGAATAAATTGCCCTTTATCTTAGCATAAATGTATTTTATAGGTTTGCACTATTTTATAAAGTGTATGTATAAATTTGCAAAGATACAGACAAAAGAATTTGAACAAATCATAGTCATTAGGGGAATTTGTTAGGAGCAGCGGGTCAATAATTTGTCCTAAAAAGTCAAAATAGACATACTGGCCATGCATAACATAAACAGGGCACTAAACATGCAAAATGGGGAACCATCAAGCTGGATCCCCATTCTTTGATATAGGTTTTATTTGAAAGCTACCATCAACTCCTGTAATATAATGAAATGATCCTATTAAAGTATGGAGGTGTACCCTAAAGCATATAAGTCACCTTTCATACCACATTACTGCCTTAAAATAACAAACAGTGCTAATTAAACATCCAACTACTTTATAGGTGTGCAATATTTAATAATTTATTTATAAGTTTACAAGGCAGGTACCTGGTTAAGTGATCTAGGGTTGAAGTGGTTTCAAGGCCATTGTTGATTACATATTTCACACTCCTGTAAATGTGACTGTTTTCAGAATAAGCTAAATCAGATGTGGTTTCTGAAGCATGCGGAGACCAAGATCTGTTTACACCACTACATCACGCTTTTACTTCAACAGAGACTGGTTTCATGAAATTTGAACCATGAATCTGGCAACCTTACCCATGCACATTCTCAGTGAAATGTAGTGTAGTTTTTCTAGCAAAAAATATTTTTACGAGAAACATGTTTCCTGAAACAATCAATAACACAAAACAAGCTCAAATAAAGTGATGCTACATGGAACGGAGAACTGAAATCATGTGGATAAGGTCTACTGTTGTTTATGTATAGTACTGTATGGTCCTTATTCTGTAATGCTGTTTCACTATTTAGCTAGCGCTACTGTATATGGTCGCTCATACTAAGCATCCTCCAAAAAATCATTAAATAATCATTTATTGAGCCCAAACAAAAAATCGGGCTTAGAGTTCCCTGAGTAAAACTACACAGTTGATTCTCTTAATAACTAACTACCCTTCGCACTATCCACTTGTTCAGTTTAATGGACAGTTGGTTTAGAGGGTCAAATTTACATTTTCCAGCTCAACATGAATTCTGGTTTAAAGAGAGACTAATCATATTTAAAGGCCTATTCCTTCCAAAGTAAAAAAAATTAAAACATTCTAAATTTGACTACATTGTATTTAAATTTATAAATATAATACTGATCCGTCATATTTAAATTAATTTACTACTTTCAAACATTAAAGTCAAAATATTAACATAATTTATTTTTTGATGGATAGTAAAATATAAAGCAGATGAATTTGGATTTTTTTGCTTTTGTGAAGAGTCTAAATCTAGTACCACCGATGCGCTATGTGCGTGTGCATATCACATGCGAAAAATGTGTTTACTGTGGAGAGAATAGCCTGGCTAATACGTGTGCAGATATGATCTACAACTTACTAACCTAGCAACAGGGAAATATCAAAATAATCGTATAGGCCTAGCCTAAAAGAGTTCAATAACTTTTACCTTTGCTCTGATTTAGAATACATCTAAAGAGATATGCAAGCAACTAATCATGTTTATTATTTTAGAAATAATAAACCGGTAACTTTCCAAAGAAATTTAATATGTGGGATAGATTTTGGAAGGAATGTACCTTTAATTTACTATAAGAACCTATGGTTTAAGCTTCATTTGCACTAGACTCATTTCAGTGAACTTAACAAACCCGACAATATGTTTGATGGGAAAAACCCTTGTGCGGACAACCGTAAAACTAGTTGCTGAACTGGTAAGCAAGTATTTCAAAAATTTGCACGACCTTAGCAGCTATGGCAGTGGCGGCTGTTAGAGAGAAATTTAAGATTTTGTCGGGGCTCTGTAGGTTCAAGTAAGTCCCAAATACACCAAAAGGCCTAAAAATGCATGCAGAATACAGCAAATAAGGTTTTTTTTTTTGCTTGTCAAATTGAAAACTGGAAACATGCCCACCTCAAACTTGGCCTATCTGTTTGGGACTGTCGGGGGTTGCCCTCTCTGTCGGGGTTTTCCCTGCCATCGGGGAATTCCTGGTGCCGCCACTGAGCTATGGGCCCAGTTTTCAGTGTTAGAAACCATTATTAACCGGTAAAAAATAAACATACACATTCTGAGGATGGTGAATGCAATAATGAAATTTGGTTTACTATTTAAATAAATTTTAAATCTTGTTGTAACACCGCATCACAAAGACATTGTTTTATCTTTTTTATCCATCCCTATAAAAAAGTACACTTCCAAAGTGTTTTTAACAAATCCTTTTAAACAAATTATTAATTTAAAGCTTCTCAATTTATCTCTGTAAAAATTAATTACAGAAACATTTTCTCAAATGACTCTTTATTTCAATTTTCATGACTGACAGTTTTCATACAACTAAATAAAAATTTTAAAAAATAAATAAAAATCCAATTTAATTCTTTACTTAACTTTTAACCAGTAATTTTGAACACAACATAATTCAAGTATTTATAATGTTTTTGTTTTTTCAAGCTGCCAACTAGATCAGAAAAATACATTGCTTCTAAGGTATATGGACCAGAGGTACATGTCTATTGGTGTGCAAACATCACACTACACCGAATATTGCTTAAGTGTTGCATGGATCTAACTGATGATATCCATGGTAATTTATTTTTCATTTTTAAGTAGAAATAGGCCAATGAATTAGAGAAATAAGCTATTGTCATAGCATGAAGATAACCTTAACAATGCAATCCGTAATAATAACAAACATACATTTTAAAATAACAAAGGGTCAATTTTAGGTAATAATAATCAACAAAATGTAGTACAAAAATAACACCTCGATATTATATAATGGTAGGATATGTGACAATTTAATATTAATATAAATTGCTTGATTGCCCCCTAAGTTGTGAAATAAAATTAAGGTCAGGTTGATGGAACTAGGAAACGTTATGCTATATATCACTCTATATTTCCAGTTTCCATGGTTGCTACGTTTTAGGCCACTGTCGATAAAACCGGAATGGATGCGAGCCAACTCGGGTGATGGGATGGTAAACGTAACAGAACGTAACAGGCCATGATAGTCGTGGACATTAGCGCAGATTTGCGATGTGTCAAAAAGTTTTCCAAAGTAGTCATGGTGAAGATGAGAAACCTAGTTAGCCAGGATGAATGCAATGTAACACAAAGTGGCAGTAACGGTCCGTAGGGAGACGTGATGCATAAATATGAGATGTCCCTGATAAAACAATGAAAAGCAATCGTAAAAAATGTGGCTAACGTAGACAACGTAGCATACTGTATTGACATTCTCATCATAGATTCTATGCTTTTTTTGTACATTATGCAAAGTGGTTGTACGCATTTAAATCTTGTTAAGATAATTGTCTACATTTTAAACGATGAGTGAATTGATGCATTTTATCTTCCCCTGGTTTATCAGTGATTTTCTTGCTGTTAGTCCCAATGATAACAAATCTGCACCCACTCAACCTCAATCCTGTATATGGCCCTGCAACACATTTCAGTTCTGACTGACATTAATCATTTATATTTAATGATTTAGCTGGTAGGCTCATGTTATGATCCCAGGCTGTCTACAATGACAGGAGTGAGTAACATAATATTAGTCATCGTATTATGATCATGTACTATTTGTTGCAGTTCACAAGGGCCTTGTATTGTTTTTGGACAAATTTTACCCGGTATTCTGAATGTCAAGTGAAACTGGAAGCGTAATGTGAATATTTACATTATAAACAAAAATGTCACTCTCATCACCTGTGTCTTTATGCATTGTAGAAGGAAAATGTCGCGATAAAAAAAAAACGAGAGGTCGATCTTTTTTATTATGTTTTTAATTGTTAGTGGGTATTCTAGACCTAAAGTAGGCCTATATAATGATAATGACTATGTTTAGAATTTTACCAGTGCTTAAATGATGGGATTTTAGCTAATTAGAGCTTTTTAATGAAAAGTTTTGCATCATAGCTACAGTGGACACATGTACCGGGAAGGGGAATTCTTCAGAAACTTTCTGGGGTTGAATTTAACCAAGGTCAGTGTCTTCAATTGGGAATGGTGTCTTAAACAATTTACCATTAAGGCCACTTTCGCCTCACGGCCTATATTTTCAGTGTGAGGAGATATACATGACGAAAATGTGTTGCAACTGCATTTTAACAGAATGATAACACATTTTTCATTGTGGCTGGTACCTGTCGCTGATTTCATGGCTGATCTTGATGAGGTCACTTCAAAGTATGTTTTTATGTTTTTCATAGATACGATTCGCCTTCACAGAGCCGTAGCTAGCATGAGGCAGACCAGGCGGCCACCTCGTCTGAAATTTTCAAAGTTGTTTTTTTTTCTGAAATATATTTATATAATATACATTTGCCCTAGCGCCACATGGACCCCAGCATGGCCTATTTTTCTATTCTGGCTATGGCCCTGCTTTAGATCGATTTGATACAATTGTTTGCCTAGACTTAGTAGTACAGTAGTATTAGTAATGAATTTGCTAGAAAGTGCATGTTGGCCTAGGACTTTATGAATAATAATTCATGAGGTTGACAAGCAAGTCCATGTCAACTTCATAAGAAAACGATTACATTCCAGTTAAAAATTTGCTCATGTTACTCTTATTAAAACATTTTTTATCAATTAAAGCCACAATCGCACTGGATTTTTTTTGGTAAAACTAACCAACACGTTGGCTAATTTTACCATAATTAGTCCAGTGCGAACAGCACAGGAAGTTTACCTGACAGGAAACTTACTCAAACCGTGCGGTTAATTTAACCGAGTCCCGCTTGCCCAGGAAAACTGACCAAGTTAGTTTTACCGAGCAGGAAAGTCCAATGCGAACAGCGCGAGTCGGGTAAACTTCCCAACCAATACAGTGAATGAC
>JAOTQE010053349.1:0-20511 GCA_025631205.1 Nesometra sesokonis
ACAAAGTGCGACGGATTTATTACAAAGTGCGATAGGTATTACAAAGTGCGACATTTATTACAAAGTGCGACAGTACAGTCGTCTTCACCATTTCCTTCTCACTCCCATAACGGACGCCTTCGTTTGGAACTTGTACTATGGTGTATATACAAAATAATTTATTTTGAGTTGCTCCATATCATTTTCAATCTAACCTTCCTATATACTTGTTTTATACCGGCCTATGGTAAAGTTATAAATCAAATCTGTAAAATAAATAAAACCAAAAATATGTGTTATTTTGACCTTGTTTGTTAAAATTTGACGTTACTATCAGCGTTTTGCATCTTGCCAAATTTATGTGCAATGTATATAATAATTTATTATTATAAATATTAATTTGTTTTATTCTTTAGTATTGGAATCAGATAGCATTGTTGATATCAACTGCCCTTGTACTAATAATCTATGGTGAGTACTACCTTTAAGCTCTAGATTGAAATAGAGCATTTATTCCTCTTCCAAATTTGTGGTTATCATGATTTCTCTTCGATCTTTTGATTCCATTATCCATGATTTAATTTGTCATAGCGATGCTATGCTCGCGTTTATTTATTTGCGTAACTACAGTGAGCGTTTCCACGCATCTCTCGTCCCAGAGTATTGGCTAACTAATTTTATGAAAACCGTCACTAACTGCTGTTACTATACAAGATGCAAGCCAACTTTATTGTTAATATTAACATTTTGAAATATTTGTTATATCAATGTAGAATCATACAACATTATGTTATAATTAAGTAAATTTAAGTTAAGCTTAAAATTAAGTTACGCGACTATTTTCTATATAATATTTGTTTTGTTTTTTAATATAAATTAATAAGTTCATTAATTTGGTTTTGAGCAGTACCATTTGTTGTAAAAATGTCCCTCCAATCGTTTTATATACTGATATATAAATGTTCTCACCTAATTATCATAGCCTTTGAGGCTCATGTTAGTGGTGCCTGTAAGGGATATCTTGGTTCAGTCTCCTTCCAAAGCAGCAAATTTTGTATATAGATTGCTATACGCTTTCAATTTCTGCCGGGAGCCAATAAAATTACCTTCCTTTTGGCACCCGGAAGCATATTTTTGGTGAAACAGGCGAATTTTGGCCCAACAAACAACATGTGTTGGCCTACTTTCATATCTATGTAAATTAAAACAAAATCAACTGTGTTCTACCAAATATGTACAACTAAAGAGGATGTTAACTAATGCCTTAAACAATGATCATGCTTGCCAAATTAAATTAACACAGTTTGATATATGCTCACGGTAACCAATCGTTTGTTTTCACTACTGCAGTCATAATTGAACTTATACATTTCAAATTAACTGACATTTAAATTTACTGTAGCACCAACCACGGTAGTAGCAACAACTCTAGCACCAACAACACCAGTGAGTTGCTCTGAACCTCTTGGAATGGAAGATGGATCTATCCCTAATAATAGTCTGAGTGCATCAAGTGGAAGCAATACTGCTGCCTTTGCAAGACTCAATTTAGAAACACCTAATGGTGGTTGGAAACCAACAGTTGAACAGAGTGAAGAGTGGATCCAAGTTGATATAGGTGTTGTAAAAACCGTAACTGGAACCATCGTACAGGCTTGCTTTAACGATCCCAAGCGAGTGACAGCTTACCGTGTTCTTTACAGTATTCTTGGAAACGTCTTTAACGCTACAAAAGGAGAAGAATTGGATATGGTATGATGTTTATTTTTATTGTGTATGTTAACATGGTTGTAATTAGCTATAAAACATTATTAAAAATAACACGGGTGCAAAAAGAGGTTATGATTATGAATGTAGAATAAAGAAGAATACAACACACTGAAAGAATACATCATCAGGCCTAAAAATGTTGCAAGCACAGCGTTTTAGAAAACTTGGATCGGTCGGTCTAATTTTACTTTTAATAGGCCAACTGTTACTTTGGTTTGTAAATCGACTTTCTTTTCTTTTCATTATTTAAATGTTGGGTAATTTATGTATTTCTTAGATGATACATCAATCAAAATCAAAATTAAAATTCAGGTGTATTATTCGATGGTCAGTTGACTATGACTAATCAGGTTTCTGTGATATGCAGATCAGTTTACCACAAGAACTTATATCAGATTTGTAGGTTCATCGATACACCAACATGTGAAAAAGTCTGGTCTTGACCTGTCAAGACTTGACTATTGTAATTTACTACCTTCACAAAGAAAGCTCATTTAACAAAGATATCAAACGTCTTCAGCTTCTACAAAACAGAGCTGCTAAGCTTGTGTATAACTTGCGAAAATATAACCATGTCTCTCCTCTCTAAACCAACTTCACTCGCTTAAATTACAACAACGTATCATTTACAGAATTTCAACCTTAATATAAAAATGTATTCATGGCACTGCTCCTAGTTTTCTGCAGAATATTATTTCACTTCATGCTCCGTTATGTCCAGACTTTCGTTCTGAAATGAATTTCTTACCGTCTTCGTCGTCGTCGTCGTCACCACCACCACCACCATCATCATCATCATCATCATATCATCATCATCATCATCGTCATCGTCATCGTCGTCGTCGTCATCGTCGTCGTCATCATCATCATAATTGACAAATGCAATTTACCTTGAACCATCGGAACTTAGAGTATATGCTCAATTTTCCCCATACCTCCATGCTCTAATAGAGGCAATAGACTCATACTGTAACGTTAGTATTTTATAATAATGATTAACGTCTATGTTTTAAAGTTTGAAGGAATTCCGGAAGATTATGACTCATCATCAGTACAGGTATCACCGACGCCATCATCAAATCAGGTATATACTGTAGCAGATTTATTATTTCAACAACTAGACGGTGATTTTAATCCGGTACTCACTGTACCTCCCTAGGCGTCTACTCCAAAATTGCCGTCAGCCTTCAGTACCAACATTAAAGTTAAATGATCAGGGGCGGATTCAGTGTCCAGTTTTGTGTTTTAGGAGGAAGGGGGTGGGGGTGTTAAATCCAGGTTTTGGTTTTGACAAACAAAGAAGACAACTCCTTTAGCCTGGTTGTAGAACTCCTGAAATGAACCTTTGTGGAAAAAAAGTAAAGCAAAATTTATTTTTGGTTTTTCTGAACCCTTATACTATATAGTGATTCAGAAAAAATCCCCATGCCTGGGATTTGGGCAAAATTTTTTAGAGCACTTTGAATTTTGGACTATTTTTACCATAACAAACTCTATTATTGGCGCACTAAGATGGGGGTAGGGCAAATACATCTTAATTTTTATACACTTACAATTAACCTATGGCAATGAAAAATGGCATGGACTTACTTTTATGATTTTTAGATTTGCTCCTTAATTAAATTTTTATGATGACGTCATCATGCCATAATCCAAGAACACGCCCATTTTGACGGAAAAAACAATAATCTTCAATTAAACCTGAATTATATCAGTATTAAAGTGCAAATGACACAATACTCCAAAGTAGGCCCAGTAAAATGTTTTCTATTTTGGTCTTTTTCTGGATCATTATACTATGTAGTGCTGCAGAAAAAAAATCCCCATGTCTTGAGTTTGGTAAATCATGTTTGGAGAACTCCGAAATTTGTAATATTTTTTCCATAACAAAAGTTCTACATTAATTGTCTATGATGGGGTTAGAGAAAATAAAATCTTATTTTGTCCACATCACCATCATCATCGTCATCATAAAATGTCTAGTATATTATTGCTAAAGGTTATGTGTTTCACATATTCTTAAATATAATTTTGAAATTAACAAATATGCAACGTTATTCTTTTCTAAATATTAATAATTGACATTAATGTTTAAAGTATGGAGATGGACTAGATGGCATCTCGGATGACACGGTTACCAATTACTTCAAGGAGGTCGTTACCGCTCGATATATCCGAATTGAAGTACTAGATTGGCCTAGAGACGATGGAATCTGTTTACGGTTTGAAATTCTAGGTTGTTCAGGTAATTTCGCGGTAACGATGCCGGTAGTGGTAAATTTTATTCTAAATAAATGCTCCAGTGGCGGCGCCAAGTCTTCCCGACAGGGAGGGCACCCCCGGAAGCTAGATCAAAGTTGAGGGTGTTCCCCTTTTCAATTTGACAAGCAAAAAAAAAACGGTATTTTCCATATTTGTGGTGATTTTTTAGGGTTTTTGGTATTTTGAGGCCTCGAATTGAACTTGACATTACCCTACCGAAACCTATAATTTCTCTCCCACGGGGGAAGGGGAAGGTCTCCCGACGGGGGGTTGGGGCTGTGGCCCCTCCCATAGCGCCGCCACTGAAATGTTCTGTGTGTGGAACATGTCTCGAATAATTAGAATTGATTTTTGCTACCGCTTCTCATAGCCTAGACGTTCCAGAGCTTTCATTTTATTAGGTTTTACCTGCGGCTCGATGGAGTTGTAGACGTACCTGTATGAATAATTAAGTAATTTATCTTTTTTGGTCTGAAAAGTAGGAGGTACATGATTGTTCTAAAACAAATGTTTGGATAGCCGTGAAGGGGAATTGAACCTGCGTATAAATTTCAGTTCAGGTTTCAATTCAACCGTTTTATACAACCGGCCAATTATCGTCCGATAAAAATAAGCCATTTCACGGTTTCAACTGCGCATGTGCATGATTAAGGTGCGCGGTTTATTGAAAGGAATATTATTGTCGCGCGTTTTATGACTTGATCTTAATCTCTTGCACGTGCGCAGTTGAAACCGTGAAATGGCTTATTGAGTTCTAGAGGATTATAAAACGGAAAATGAGCGGAAATTTAAAAAAAAAAGTTGTATATAATCCTAAAACAATGCACCATCATTCAAAGACCGGATTCTCAATTCCATGCTTATTATTATCACCAGTTTAGAGCCACATGAGAGGAACTGGAATTTTATGATATATTTTGAAATATGCATCATAAAATTTGAAGAAAACTGAAATTTAATTAAGATAGTCATGGAAGTTAGGTGATAAATGCTTACTGATTGGCTAAAGATAGGGTCATACCGATCAAAACCTCAGTTTAAACCTCGCATTGTATGTGTATGATTTTTAATCGAGGTAACTATTACAAATTTTGTGTACGTTTACAAATAGGCATACTTTCTCATTTTTAATCTTCAATTTGTATTTAAATTGGGTAAAGCTGGTTTAAAATGCATGGTTTTATTGGCCCCAACATTACCGGACACTTATGTTTGGGTACCGTACGCGACGTAATTAACACTCTTGGCATAACATGGTATCTGTTCAAATGTAAATTGAGATCAAATTACAGTAACCGTTTTTACTAAATATTGGACTACGGAGAATTCCCACTAATAATTTAAAATCAAATTAAATATATATTTTACTCGAGTTTTTGTACGCAACACGTTGTTTTAATATTATTTTATTCCTATCAAACAATCGTCGATTCTCTCTGTTTCTTGCATAGTTGAATTTAGGTGGATTAACGTTGTATCTTTTCAAATTTGTCAATTATAATTTAAATTAACTAGTACCAACGACGGCAGTAACAAATCTAGAATCAACCACGATAGAAACAACTGCAGCACCAACTACGGTAGCAACAACTGCACCAACTACTGTAGCAACAACTGTAGCACCAACCACGGTAGAATCAACCACGTTACCACCAACAACATCAATGAATTGCTCAGAACCTCTTGGAATGGAAGACGGATCTATCCCCGACAATAGTCTGAGTGCGTCTAGTGGAAGCAATACTACTTCCTTTGCAAGACTCAATTTAGAAACACCTAACGGTGGTTGGGAACCAGAAGTAAGTCAAATTTCCGAGTGGATTCAAGCTGACCTAGGTGTTGTAAAAACTGTAACTGGAACTGTTGTACAATGTTGCTTTAACGAGACCAAGTGTGTGGAAATTTTCCAAGTATATTACAGTATTCTTGGTGGAGTCTTCAACATTACAAAAGCAGGAGAATGGGACATGGTATGATGTTTTCTTTTTAAAATTATATTATACATGATTGTAGTTATTTTAGTTAAAAGCAGTTGGCGCCGCGGTTGCGGGTCAGAATCCTGATCATCATTATCACTGTGGTAGCGTGTGGCGTAGCGTAAGAATTTGTGCCTCCAATCGAGAAGTTGGGGGTTTGAGTCTGAGTCTCACCACACGTTTGTGCCCTTAAGCAAGGCACTTCCTCTGCAGTTGCTTTTCCCCACTCAGGAGTGGTGTAGTAGTTGGTCCTAGAGGTTCGAATGTCATGCGCTGATTTTTATATGATGCAACAACGGCGTCATGCCAATGATTTGAGTAATAATGTGGAAAGCATCCTGAGACTTACGCCTAATTGTATAGAGCGCTATAAAAAAGCCAGCTTATTATTATTATTATTATTATTATTATTATTATTGTTGTTGTTGTTGTTGTTGTTCTTGTTCTTTTTGTTGTTGTTCTTGTTCTTGTTATTCTTGTTATTATTTATATTGTTATTGTTATTATTATTATTGTTATTATTGTCATTGTCACTGTTACTGTTATTATTATTACTATTGATATTACTAATACTATTACTATTAATACTATTATTATATCATCATTACTATTAATACTATTATTATTACTACTATTATTATTATTATTATTATTGTTGTTGTTGTTGTTATTATTGTTATCATTATTATCATCATAATCGTCATCATCGTAGTCATCACCATGAAAATTGTTTATACTATAATACTTTTACATAAAATAACAGTGATTTCCATTTATTTTTTAAGTATGGAGGAAATGAAGAGTATGGCACTGTTATTACGAATTACTTCGATGAGGCCGTTACCGCTCGATATATTCGTATTGAAGCACTGGAATGGTCTAGATCTGACGGAATGTGTTTACGGTTTGAAATACTGGGTTGCTCAGGTAACAACTCGCCTCAATTCTATCCGTAATTGAACTTAACTGGTTTAGGCTCACATCACCTTTAAAATGTGTAGTACCAACGTTTCGCGTAGCATACGAACATTCAATTTACTAGTACTGGTAAGTTTTGGGTTTAAAATGTCGTTTCTTCGATATAGACGGTGTCACAATTGAGGCAACCAATTTTATAGATGCCTTGTTTGTTTCTTTTATCCTTGGGGATGTTGACCAAGTTATTTTAATAATAAACAATAATAATTAAAATCATTATCAGTGTTGGTATTTAGTATTGGTATAAGTACTCGTAGTTTTGATATTGTTTTATGAAAACGACATAACCAATCGACATTTATTTATCCCACCATAACCAGTCATCAGTTCTGTCGATTTCACGCATAGTTGAAATTGAATGTACGATATGAACATTTCGTCACTTTTCAAATGTGTTATTGGAATTTACCTTTACTGTAGCACCAACAACGGCAGTAACAACTCTAGCGCCAACCACGGTAGCAACAACAGTAGCACCTACTACTGTAGTAACAACTGTACCAACTACGGTAGTACCAACCACGTTACCACCAACAACATCAATGAGTTGCTCAGAACCTCTTGGAATGGAAGATGGATCTATCCCTGATAGTAGTATGAGTGCATCAAGTGGAAGCAATACTACTGCTTTTTCAAGGCTCAATTTAGAAACATCTAATGGTGGTTGGGAACCAGAATTAAATAATGGTGGAGAGTGGATCCAAGTTGACATAGGTGTTGTAAAAACCGTAACTGGAACTACTGTACAGGGTTGTTATAACAAGACCAGATGGGTGTCAGTTTATCGAGTACTTTACAGTATTCTTGGTGGCGTGTTTAACATTACAAAAGCAGGAAAATATGACATGGTATGGTGTTTTAATTTCATTATTATATTGTTTTTTTGTGACTAGCAATTCATTTATTATTTCAATTTCAATTTCAATTCATGTTTTATTCTCATTAAAACGTATACACCATCTGGTGTGAATTATGATTATTTTAACACCTAATGAAATATTAATAAAACATAGCAAACATATCTGCCGTCATCGCTATCGTACACCCACCCCCACCTCAAACATCATGACCTTAGGCACCAATATCTTAATTAGGATAGCTACCATCAACATCGTCGTTGGCGGTGGCAGCGGCTGCAGCAGCCGCCGCATCATCGACATGTTGCCATCATACGGCAATACACTTAGCTTGTATACCCAGTTGTACAAAGCGTACCGGCAGATTGCTGGGAGATGATCATGATCTTCATCGTCATCACTATCATCGTCGTCGTCGTCGCCGTTCTCACCGCCGTCGTCATTATTGTCGTCATAATTTTCAAATCAGATGTACAGTATTGTGATATTGTTAAGTTGCATTTGTGTGTTTCAGGTATTCTTAAATATAATTTTGAATTTTTAAAATTGACAAATGCAATTTACGCATATCCAATGTTATTTTTTCCAATGTTATTTTTTTAAATAATAATGATTATTATTTATGTTTCAAGTATGGAGGAAATGAAGAGTATGGTACCGTTATAACAAATTACTTCGATGAGGCCGTAACCGCTCAGTATATCCGTATTGAAGCACATGATTGGCCCAATAACGGAATCTGCTTACGGTTCGAAATTCTTGGTTGCTCAGGTAATACCAACTTACCAAAGTGAATTTTCTGGTGTACGTAGTAACGATGATGACAGTAGTAAATTATATTCTAACTGAATGCTCGATGTGCGGATAATGATAGATTGTAATGATATTTTAATCTACCACTTTTCTTTATCTAGACAGTCACAAGTCTCTAAAGGTGCGGGAGTGAGGGAGCGGTATGAAGTCAAAATTTTAGGGGGTCTGGGGCATGCTCCCCTGGGGATTTTTTGTTTTTAGATGTCCGGAAATGGCATCAGGAGTGTGTTAAGGCAGCACTTCTTGTCTTATGTTCGTTCAATATTTTTCGTTTTAACAAAATTTTATTAATACTGATATATTTTAATTTTCGAAAGGGAACTGAAGCCGATCCGGCCCCTCTAAATCCCCACTGTTCTATTTATTACTTTATTAGTGTGTTTTGTTATAGTCATCAGTTTAAAGTTACAGAGGACCAAAAAATCAGAAGTTTGGAGGGAAAACTTACCATGAACTTCTAAGTCGATAAATGCTTACTGGTTTCTTAAATTTATCATCGTTTGTTTCGTTTGTTTATTCAAAAACGTTTGGGAGAAGATTGACAGTTCTGGCGGGTCAGAAAAAGTGTCCGAATGGTCGCTCACGTTTCCAACCAATTGATATTATATTTTTCTTACATACGCCCTTATTTTATTAAAAGTTTCCATATCAGGTTCTTCAGTATAAATATTTAAGAAAACTGATGTTTATAAGTAAAATTTACCGGCAGCAATATTTACAAACCATGATTAAAGTAAATAAAATTATCAAATTATATTGAAATTGTTCTTTTTAACGCTACAGTGCCAACAACCCCTGTGGTCTTAACTACTATGCTAACAACTGAAGAAACCACAGTAACACAAACCACAGTAGCACAAACCACAGTAGCAACGAGTGTAGCAACAAGTGTAGCACCATCTACGGAACCAACAACAATACCATCTTCGGCAACGACTGAAGCACAAAGTGGTAAGCCAAAATATAAGCTGTTGTCATAAAGCCATATTTTTGTATATTGTAATTCTCCAAAACCACATTTTTTACGAATAACTACGAATACTTTATGATTGATTCGCTTGCGACCACTTTACGAGTACTCGGGAACTCAATTCATAAAGAGTCGCATTACGATCACTCCCCGCGCGCGCGTGTTTTGCTTATCATCACGCACATTTTTACACACGCGCGTATAAGAGTTTGTGTCTATGGTGTCACTAGCGATGTATAACTACAGTACCGTCAAGACATTTTATTATTTTTGCAGATCTGCCGTTTGAAATTGAATGCTTAAACACCGATTCTTGTTTTCTACAATCATCTAAAATATACACCGTCCCAATTGACACGCCAGTTCTTTTCTATAACGACGGTACAGTATAATTTTGTCAATAAATAACATTTGTCGATAATAATACTACAGTTATATACTATAAAAGCATTATACAACTCCTCTATAGTATATCTGGAAATGACTATAGCGATTCTCCTGGCTAAATTTCATCAGTAATGGCGGATCAGTATGACAAGTAGGATGACCGACGTACCAATACTTTTCTGTGATTGTTAAAGTATTAAATGTAAGCATTTCTTTGATAACTTGTTCCGTGATGACAGCCAATCATAGTCAGGTGTATTGGCGGATTTAGGAGGGGATTAAAAAAAACGCTCGCATCATTCAAAAATAAAGAGGTCGGTGACGACAGTGGCAGAGCCAAGGCAAATGAGACATAAGTCGGAAAATTGAAATTGAGCTTTTTATGGATTATAAAACTACATGCAAAAAAAACCCAGTTTCATACGATGTTTCCTTGCGAAGTTATGAACAATCGAAGTTTGAACATTTATAAAATGTAAGTTTTTTGAGAAAACTGCTTTTGAAAATTGTGTATCAGTATACATTGACTAAGGAAGGTCATTCTAAATTGTATTTTTTTAAACATTTTGATCATATATCTGATTTTTTTTTAATAAAATAAAATTTGAAAAAAATGAACATTTTTAAATTTCAGACTATTGTAGAACACTAGCATTTGCGACTTGTGTGTCATTTGGTTTGGCTCTGCCACTGTCTCAGTTGTTACAACTTTTTCATGGTGGGTAAGGTAGGGTTGTACTATAACCCTAAACCATGTCCCTTGCCAAAATTCCTATGTGTGACCCTGAAGTAACAAAGAAATGGATACAATAAAAACGGAGGTGCTGTTTCAGAGCATTCAGGGTATAAATTCGAAAAATTAAAACATCAGCCCATAACCATTTTTTGGAAGTTGTACTAATCAGCAAGTGCTCCCGCCTCATTGTGCGTTAATCATTTCCAACATCGAAATGCATTATTGAAGTTCTGTATAGTGCTGGTGTAAATATGACTGAACATGTTTTAATTGATGCCTCTTTTAATCTCAGATGTATACATTAAATGTTTTTTTTTTTTTGCATAACAATAAGACAGTTATAAAATCAATTGTTTTTCAGTTTTCCATACTATATGTAAAATTAGAATAATCTGTTAAACATGCCTTTTTTTCAGGTAATGGAGTAACTTGGCATTTTCTTGATTCTTTTGAGCAAATTATCAATGCTGTTTCCGGAAATTCGTCAACTATATACACATTTTCTAAGGTGGGTAGAGCGGCGGATCTAAGGTTATCAAGTGACTATACAACCCATTATTCGGCGGTTCGAATTAGACGGATTGTATACAAGTTCGCAGCTTGAATTTGACACGCAAAATAACGCTTTCTTACCCTATTTTAGTAATTTTTTTGTCTTTTTGAAAATAATTTGTTTACAAGCAATGATCAATGTGTTTATTTTTTTCTCTTAGACTCTTAGAGAGAGCGGCTCGTTGTGGACGGCTCTTAAATATTTCGTGACTTTTATGACACCCCAATAAACTCCATTGAATCTGTCACTAGCTGGGTTTACACTCAGAGTTTATCATAAAATTCATTATCATGATGTTCTATGTGAACCCGCCAGGAAGCTTTTATCATGATCTTCTTTAGCATGTTAATCCTTGCTAACGTGTTCTTCTAGAGCATGATAATTATTAGGATCCTGGGAAGTTCATCGTGATAAATTAATTCATAAAAGGAATTCAACCAATCAAGGACAATATATTAAGTAGGTTGTTTGAAGGTTTCCGCCCAGTCACTGATTTTCATTGTTATTTAACCTCAGCTGCCACCAATGAAGTCAATCAAAATTATAGCCAATGCAGCTAATTAGTATATAGTTATCATGATATTTTTTTCTATGTGAACGCTTTTTAATTAACATGCTAAAGGAAATCACATTAGATAAGCATTTTTAAATTCTGTATGAACATGGCTACTACGATTATTTGTATGTCGCCGACCGAACTACACAAATTAATTATCCCAATATCGTATATTCTTAATGTTTTATATGAGGCATATCACGGAAATCACACAAAGTTTTAGGAAAATGGAAAATTGAGTTTTTGATAAAAATTCACATTAAACAGTTCGCAAGCTTTAAAATAAGGAGTGTCTTTTTTCATATTTCCTGTTTTATTTTTTGCTTATTTCTCAATAACTTCCTGTGCGATAACTTGATCGTTATGGATATATAGATTATATAATATTTTTTTAATAATTAATAATATCTAATTCTCTTACAACTAAAATGTTGTAATTGTAAATTTGGTTGTACTTGTTTATTTTTGTATTTTATTTTTTTATATCAAAATATTATTGAGTGATTCCTTTATAAGAGTAAGTTCCTTACAACAAGGACCATTGATTGCTTTAACATTGTATCTGGTCCTAGCAATCTAAAATGTTTACCTATCATTTTTCCAGGAAGAATTGTACACTGTTAAAATGCATGGTAGTACAGTAGAAAGTCGTCTCGTCTTGGTTGTCACACCAATTAGCGGTATCTCTGTTGTTGAAGGGCCCAGAGTAGATGTGTTGGAAACCAAAAGATTCAATATTTCACTTCTAAATACTGGATATGAAGCATGTGTTGTTATTAACTTTGGAAATGGATATTCTGTAAGATACGGCAACGACATATGCAATGGATCCATGACGATACCTCGGGTGGGAGATTTGACCAATACATTTGAAGTAACCACCATTTGTCAAGAACGTTTAAGTTACAATTTACTTATATATGGATTCGATCGATTTTCAAATGAAAAAGTAAATCTTATATATGCCATTGCGCCAGAATCCTTAGATTGTAAAGTACCAGTTGTAAGTATAATCGATAACCACGCAGATCCAGCATTTCCAAGGAAGATCGAATTAAGCAAAAGCATCATGCTGGAAGCGGGGTTGTATGTAGATTGCCAAACACTGGACAGTGAAAAGTCATGGAGTGTGGAAGAAGTAACTTCAATAACAGGATTGCCTATTAATGGTACTAGGCGAAATATCAACGTAGAAACCTTTGGATATAACTTGTATACTCAAGCCCCAGACTTAATTTTGGTGTTAAGACCCAACTCACTTGATATTGGTCATTACCGGTTCATCATAGAGGTTTCGATGGCCTCTGCTCTTACAGAAGGGGCTGTATTTTCTGCATTCCAAGTTGAATACGTAGATATCCTCGGTAGCGCTTTGCAGATCAAGTTGATAGAAGGGGACACAAATGAGATCACAACTGGACATGGCAATATTTTAGTTCTTTCTCCACAGTTGTTTTCACGAGATCCTGATCTTGATCTAAACGAAGATCAGGTAATGCAGAATATTATTACGTTATTTCAATATGATACTGACGTACGGTATTTATATAAATGTTAACTTCAATATATCATTTTCCCTGCCCAACTTGACCTAAATCTGTACATGCGCAGTTGAAACCGTGAAAAGGCTTAAAGGGAGAATTTGCGCGTGTGTTTGTCCGTGTGTGCTCAAAATGTTAAAATTCTGTTCTTCACGGTCATTTCTATGCTGATTTGATTCTGATTCTTGTGACCGATGACGGCAGGTGAAAACCTTCTAAAAGTACACAAAATTCTGAAATTTATCAATCAATATTCACGAAAAATGCTACTTTTTTGACATTTCACAGAGGATTTTGTGTTTTTTTTTTCTGATGGGCATACTGGGCTCCCAAACTGCTACAATGCAAATTTACAGTATTCAAAAATTTTAAAAAATGCTACTTCTTTTATATACAGACCTATAGCGGATTTTGCTTCTTTTGGTTTAATCTGATATGGCTTAATGAGAATTCCAAAGTTCTACACATAATTCCAAAATTCATTAATTATGCAAATTTATTCAAAATTAGCATAATGCTAATTCTACATTCCACAGTGAAAGTACAGAAATTCCATTACACAGATTTACACTTTCGGCGGGACATTTTACGCACCGCGTAATTTACTGGGGTTTTTTTTTACTGACTCTTTATATGTAATATATTATTAATTCTTTTTAAAATCCTATGATTATTCACAAACAGAGAATAGAATACATAACTCCGAAGATTGACAACATTGAAATTTCGTTCCTTTTTAAATATTTTCAAGAAAACAAGGCAAAAGTGATGACAATTCTAATAATAACAATGAGTGATTACAGTTATAACAAGCCTATTAAATGGCAATGTTGTGTTACATGGTTTATGTAAATTATTTTTAGCTGAACCAGTTGTTGTTTAATAATAATCACAGAAAATCCGTGATGTATACACCTTTGTAAAGTTTGTTTTTCAAATATTATACACATCACAAAATAATTTAGTAACTTTCCAATTTCCGAGATTTGAGGGTAAGAAATTCATTGTACCTGAGACAACAGTAGTCTCATGGAATAAACCATGCTTTAGAGTTAGAATTCCACATATATCTCGGAAAATTAAAGGTGACTTTGAGCTTCTATATTTTAGGAATTCGATTCATTTGAATATTATTGTCGTCAAACGACTGAGGAATTCAGTTCAACAGATTTTGAAGGTGATACACAAACTTCTTCAGGGAGCGACAGTTTTTTCAATAAAGTTATTCCAGGTAAAGGTGGAAATTTCATGGGATGTTTTGGCACAGGTGAGTATTGTAAGGAGAATACCAGGGTCGTAACTCATCAATAGGGAAATGGGGAGGAGCAAAGTTTTAAAGTATTCTTATTCCTTGAAAGAAGTCCATGAAAACCAAATGTGCATGTCCCAGTACTGAAAACTCCTGGACAATATTAATTCCCTTGAATATCATGAACATTTCGATATGATATTGACTTTTTAAGTAAAACTTGTTAAGTGTTTGTCAATTATTTCTAAATGTTTGCTGCCGTATGTTTTAACTAAGAATGCCGAAACCACTGAAACATTTTAACTTAGGAAATAGTACGTGGAATGATTTTAAATCCGAAAGGTCCACTAAACTTCAAGAATGTATTATGCAGACTCCAAGCAATAATATACATGCCATTGTGACAGGATTCAATATTTCGACATAAGTTATGTCATCATGATGATGACATAATTTATATCGAAATACTGTTCTATAATTTAATATACTTGTCTCGATGGCGTGTTTCCATTGCTTGGAGTATGAAATATACTTTCTATGTTTTTATATGTCTCTAAATTTTACTTGTTTTAAAGTGTATGAACCCTGGTAAAAGCTTTATGCAGTATTGTTTACTTAAAGTGGATGCCTAACCCCCTAACCACACATGGGAACCAATATCAATAATAAACAATGCTCATTTTTGTATGTTTAAGTAGTTTTAAACAACGGAGATTTGTATTAGACGTCTGACCGTCGTCATATATAAATGCAGTTATATTAAAATAGACAGATATATTAGGCTATTTAATTTTTGTTTTACATTTATTCACTTTACATTATCCATTAGGAATAAGAATGGCGTAAATTAATATGGCGATTTGAAGAAACGTGTTTTCCATAATTTTGGTTTGCGCAAAGCTAGATCTAACAATCTTACTATGCTTATAGAACATTTTTAAAATACGTTATTTCTCTTTTATTTTGAACGTACTCCTCAAAAATAAAACAAAGTAAGGTTGTGGGCAAGGACTTTACATTACAAAACAAGATTTTGATATGTTGCATGAATGGCCCAATCGGTTAACACTATCATCTAACACAGATAAGGGTATTCTCTTAACGAATTTTACGACATGAATTAGAAAATTAACTAAAAAAGATTTAATATAATTATTTGAGAAAAAAGTAAAATGGTTTGGAATTTGAAAAGAACATAAGAGACCTTAGGGCCAAATCATCCATGCGACGTGTCCTTTAAGCCCTTGTATCGTCTAGTATCCATGCTGGCAGTAACAATGGAAGCATTATTCTGCAAATAAATACACCACAGTTGAATTAAGTGAACATTTACTCTTGTTTTTGTTAAATTAGGCCCTGGAAAATTACCATCAGGTGCTGGAAATATTACGTTGGATACAAATTCCATGCAACCAGACTTGGATTATGTTGTACTGGTTATTGTGAAAAAAGACGTCAGAGTAGGACAGTCATCTATAACCATTCACATCGTAGATGGGGATCCGTTAGTGCCAATCATAAAGTTAGTTTTAAAATTAATGTTTTAGTTTTAAATTATCTATGATTTACGTCATCCTATATATATATAGTTTAAGTAGAGAATACGCGATACTCTACTTAAACCAAGGGTGTGGATTTGTGTTTTTTTTATTTTGTGTTACTCTAGCGTTAAGCAGGACTCGAACCAAGGGCCTCGTTATTGAAAGGCTGGTGCCTTACCCTTCAAGTTACAGCTCCACTTTATAATTATAGTTGAGTAAAGTTAATACATTGAAATAAAATACTTCAAATATACTCTGATGAATTACAGTATAGCTATGCCATTATTTGGTATTCTCCAACTAATTTTAGTCCAGGCATAAACCCTGGACTAAACATTTTAAATTTTTTTGAGGACCAAGTAGTGTTGTTCCAAGATTAGTTATGTTGTGCTGTTATATTTATAATTAGATCTGTGCCCTTTAATTAAAAAATGGAATCGCGGGAAGATCCATTTTTAAAGTGGGAGACACAGGAAGAATGACGTCAAGGGTGAATTCGAAAACAGAACCTTTTGGAAAATAATAATTCTCTAGACGCTCATGCCGAGAAGTGAGGACCATTCTCTACTCAAAAATAGGAGACACGCTCCCCGTCCCCTCCCTACATGTGCGCCAGTGCATGTTGTTAAGGCTACTGTAAATAATTCAATATTATCGTTTATACTTACAGCTTAGGTGGACTATCATCACTAGTAGATGGTGTAATACACATTAACCCGTCTGATCATATCCGAGCATCAGGAAAACTATCGGAGGGTATAACACAAGAAGAAACTGAATTCAACTGGATCATTAAAAGAAAGAAAGCAGAAGAAGAAGTCTACCAAACGATAGAAGTTAATGATACCACAATGTATATACCTACAAAAGGTAGAATTGCACCTCCCTACCCTTGAAACTTCATAACTGTGTCTACCAGCATTAGTTGCGGGTGTGTGGGGTGGGGATGAACCTGGTAATTTTTCAATTCTGAAAAAAAATGAAATTTTGATTCAAAATAGCCGATTCTAGTTTTGAATAATATATTAAACAAGTATTACATTATTGTAATTTGATGGGTTTTTTGTTATTATAACAAAAGTTTTAAACATATAATTGATTCTAAAATTTACAGCTGGCTGGCTGGAATACTGAAAAGTATTTTACAACACGGGTATTACATTTCTATTCGAAGCATTTCATAAAAAGGTTATACCCATATTTAATAACATGGATATTACCTTTTACTTGAATTATTTCATAACCACTACAATAAAAAATAGATTTCTTTGAAACAAATCAATGAAGAAATTATTTTAGTAGACTATACTAACTCCTTGAATACACTAATTTGTCTGAATTGTTCATTATAGGTCACACCAATACACTTTTCATATCTAAACTGCTTTTCTTGTCGGATCTCAACTACACTGACTATTCAATCACGCTATCAGCCTATGTTCCAACATCACAGAGGTCTGGACAATCATCTCTTTATTTAACCATTGACTTACCTCCATCAGGAGGAGTGTGTTCGTTATATCCACGTAAGCTGTTCGCTTTGGATCCTGTTTTGATTAACTGTACTGATTGGACGGATATTACACAATATACATATTCAAGTAAGTGTATAACATCCATAATGTTATTTTAAATAAACAATAACAACAATTTCAACAACATCAATAATAAAAAAAAAACAGCAATAACAACAACAATAACATTATCCAATCAATAATGCGCCTTTTGCCAAGGGATACAAGGCCAAGTAAAAATAAAGTATAGTGGTCTTGGTGGGTCGTACTAAACACAAAACGGCAACACCGACAGCCACCGGAGAAGCACCTGAAACCACCAGAGGCCAAAAAATCTCACAAACAGAGAGTATCATAATTTCATATAACTACGGTAGTTGAAAAGTCTTGATTATTGTTGTATTATTCGCCACTGGTATTTGACACAATCCTAATAGAAACACGTTCTCCGGTGGTTGCCGGTGTTACCGGTGATATTTAGTAGGACCGTTCTTTGTAGGTGAATAATGGAATTTCAGGTTAACCTGGGTGTTGCAATTGGAAATGCCCCATCATTTGACTTTCTTAAACACTCGAGGACTATAAGGCAGACAGAAACGGTAAACTGACCCTTACGAACATGAGAATAGTCCTCGCCATGGCCTAATAATATATTAAATATCTAATTATAAGGATATATACAGGGTGCCGTTTGGAACACCACCTACTCTTCCGAAAAAATATCGTTCTGCCAAGAAATTCTTTCAAGTCAAAACTAAATATTTTTAGAAACTATGTTCTTATGTTTTTTTTTCAAAGTGAAAACGTCCAATTTTAGTAGTATTCGACGTTCTTTGACATCTGGTCGGGAACCAGTGCAGACGATATATCCTCTTGAAGGCGATTCTGACAACGATTACATGGTTGAAATTTGGGTCAACATCGAAAATAGCTACAGTGTTTCTATAGAATATATGGTTGACAAAATCCAGGTATGTACCTTTATTTTAATTGTGCCTTTTCAGTTCAGTTACCACCTTTAAAATTGAATTGTATTGAAACAAATTATGCTGAAACATTCAAAAAGGTATAGTATGTAAAAGCAGCTTTTATCGAATTTTTTGGCAAATATAACACGACGTCGACAAATTATGCGAGTACTTGGTGGAATTTTACCAAGTAATTTCCACAAAAACATGTAATAGAAAAGTATGTTCCAACATAAATTGTTTTTGTTTTGAAACGTAAGAAATGAGCACTGGTATTTACAATGAATACACAAATTATCATTACATTCCCTCGGATTAACACCCACTTCAGAAAATATGAACTTTCCAACAGTTAGTTCGAATAAATCTAGAAAATGAATATACTGTAAGATATCTATGACACATTCCTTCCAAAATCCATTTCAACAGTTCTTTCAGTCCTGTGACAGTTATTTTGTCTGTTTCTTTTTTTCATTGCTCTCTGTAATATTTCAATATTGTAAGCCAATATAAAGGTAAAGGTAGTCCCATATTCAGTACTGAACGTAGGGGAAATCTGTTAGGAGCTCACTGTACTAAGCCTCGGCATTTTGTGGTAGGGTGGACAGTTCACCACGCTGCCTCACCTCCCCTGGTATATTTCAACTAGGTACTCATTCACAGCTGAGTAAACTGAGAGCCGTCCTCGCCGGGAATTGAGCCCGGTTCATCGGAATAACAGCCAAGTGTCCTAACCACCCGAAACGGTATAAGCCTATAAAAATTCAAATAACGTTTATTTCAGGTAAAACCATTAAAACTAACTAAAGAAGAATCTGACATGCTTCTGGATGATCTTGTGGATGAGTCTGCTTATGCAGTATTACTCGCAGAGGGCAAATGGCAAGATATTTCTAAAGAGGCATCAAGCAATGTTGCATTATTGAACAGCATAGGAAATGCACAAGGTATTATAATAACAAAAGTATAAAGCATACTCCAAGCAATGAGATACATGCCATCGTGACAGGATTCGATATTTCGTTATAAATAATGTCATCTTCAAAACAATGTTCTGAAGATGATATAATTTATGTCGAAACATCGAATCTTGTCACGATGGCGTGTATCTCATTGCTTGGAGTATGCTTTATACTTTCTTACTTGAAGTTGATTTGTGGACTTTTCGGTATTATAATAACGTACCAGATAATGCGTGATTGAATGGCATAGAGAATGTACAGTTAAAATATCTAACAAAATATACAGATAAATTTATAATTGATTAATTATATTGGAAGTGTAGAAGGAATTGTAATTTGGTCTAATTTACTAATATTGTTTAGGACCTAATGAATTAAGCGGTTCCAGCTCTGTGGATACTCATATTTGAAACAAAACACCAATCGTTACTATAATTTGAATGCCTATATCACACACAGAGAATATAATTAGTACCAATCAATTAAGACCAGTGACTTCTAACATCTAATGTCAACGACCAGAGATCATCAATACCAGCACTTAATTTAATTATTCTTAGTGTTGACGGTTTCTGTGTAAGAATTTGTGTTAATCAATATTTAGAATCAATGTGTCAGATAGACTTTCTTAATTCTTTATCAAGTAATCGATTTTGATAGATCTTGATATAATAGGAAAATATGCAAATAATTTAGGGTTGATCGGATATGGATATATATTCTGCGAACTATTAATTTTCGCGACAAAATTGCAATTTTAAAGTAAATAGACTCGTTTTAGGTTTTAAGATTATTCATGGTTTTTGTCCCCCATCTTTCAATAATTATGTGAAATCAAGTGAAAGGTGCGAAGGTCGTTTAATTCATTGGAAGGCAAAAACTAACACTTTTTTAAATTC
>JAOTQE010053360.1:0-20510 GCA_025631205.1 Nesometra sesokonis
TTACTTTCATTTATTGATAAATTTGAAACTTCTATAAAAGATTGCGCGTGCGCAATTTCGACATAGCAACAGCCTTACAACGTTCCAGGATTTGATTGGTTGGATTCCGAAATATTAGGCACTTACACAGAATTGAACTTTGGGCTATCTATTCTGTGGAAGTTAACCATCTAGCCGTAATAAGTTCCACCCCCATTAGTGTACTCGCCACTTACAAACCGGTTTAGAGATTGTTGCTGTTAGGTAGTGGAAAATAACCAGGTATTCAGCCAAGATCAAACTCGATACCTCGGGATTGGAAGGCAAGCATTTTAACTACCAATACAACGCCACTAAAATGGATTATGAAAAATATGATACTTTTGAATTTACTTGTCATGTTGTATTCACGCTCTGGATAATACCAGTTCGTATATTCAACGATTTAGACACAGATACATGTATCGAATCTAGCTTTAACCGTTTAAAATTTCTACACATTGATCTTTTTTGCGGATTTTAGACGGCGCTGGAAGGCAAGAGTGTTAAGCACCAAGGTACAGTGCCAATTTGTTCTTGTGCAATACAGATAACGACAAAAAAAAAACATAGTATTATCCCTTTGGACACTTCTGTTAAATACTCGGGAAACTTAGATGGCAAGGTAAGCGAGTTTGCCACAAAGCTATTGTACAGCGCTGATTTGTGGTTTACAATAAGCATAACCATTCTAAGAACAGTGTGTAGAAACTAACAATAAGGTGACGCGATCTGGCCAATCATTTCCTTATATGAAAAATCAGTGTAGCGTGCAGCCCAATTACAAAGCGTACACTGGACACCGTACGTATTCCGGAGGCCTCCACGGGTGCATGTGGCCACACGATTCTTTACCAAATTTTAAGCAATTATTCCTTGTAGTACGGAAAGCTATGAGGTTCAGCTGGGTTTTTGTGCCAAAATGGATTTTTTGTGCTATTTCCGTCATTTTGGGGATGCTGAATACAAAAAAGTTAGATACCATTTTTTTCATCCACTCCTTCTGCCGCCATCTTAAAATACAACATTTTGATTAAAAAACCAAATGGAACATGGTCATCAGTGGTATCAATGGAAAGGAAATTGTACACGGAAAAAAAGTTCCAATACCGATAAACCAATAGTTACGGAGATATTCATAATTTAAATAGTCACGTGACCAAAACAAAGGTCAAAGGTAAACAAATAACTATCATGTTGGGTGTCATGTGAAAGCTCCATTAGTACTTTAGCTATAACTTTACTGTTTTAGGAATATTTCAAATTTAAATTCAAAATGGGGATGTATATATCATTAATACAGTATTTAATCTGAGGTTTTTGACATATTCTTTTTTTTGGAAATATATTGATAACTGTACATTTTTAAGTATACATGTGCCGTGGAAAATTGCTCAGCACGACAAGAACTTTAAGATGATACACAAAACGATGGTGTTTCTCGAAATTTAATTTTTTACCTTTGACCTTCGATTTGGTCATGTGACTATTTAAATGTTTAATATCTCCGTAACTATTGATTTATCAGTATAAGTGTAATGAAACTTTTTGATCATCGTGCAATTCCCTTTCTAGTGATATCACTGAAGACTATGTTCCATGTGATATGTAAATCAAAGGTATCCATCTTGAAATTCAAAATGGCGGCCAAAAGGCATAGTCGAAAAATGGTACCTAACTTTTTTTGCATCCAGCACCCTCAAAAGGACAGAAATAACATTAGAAAAATCCTGCTGGAATACAAAGCTTTCTGTATTATTGGGGCATTTTTAAAATTGCCTGAAAATTTCATCAGAATCTTTCAATTACATTTTAAGTTATGATGCGAACAGACACACAAACACACGTACACACACGAACCCCTACCAACACGACCGAAAGCATAACCTCGCCAACATACCTTTATTCAGAAAAAAAAACAACATTCAACTGTAAGAGAAAATAAATTACGAATCAAACCCATAGTTTCAACTGAGTACAGCTGACATTTCCGATATTCTAGTAATTTTTCAAATAATGTCCATAGCTATATATTGTGGTGTACTACCTCAGTAATTAATTATGATGTCTGCCAGCCGATGGTGTTTGAGTTTCAGTATAATTAATTATAGCGTAAATAACACCCGATAAATATAATTGAGTTAATATATGATATGCACTAGTCGAAATATTGTTGTTCTTATATAATGTTTTGCTAAATGACTGTTGCTATTTTCCATTTTATTTGTAATAATTATTTCATCAACTAAAGTAGTTGCAATAAAATTATAGATGTGATAGTAGTAGTAACATTTGTAGTGCAATCAATGCTATATCCATTAATGCTCGTCATCCTGAAAATTTTACTTTTATTCATCCATACGTCTGTACTGTTGCCTTAAAACAATCATTTATCCTTTATTTCCCAGTATATCGGTCATCGCTTCCAACCCAAATTAAGAATGACACTGTTGTATGTAATCTTCAAAGCCTCTTTAAATAGTTTTTAGACTTCGCTTGATGATATTGAAATATTTATACTGACTGACCTTTGAATTACTATCGTGTGTAAAAATAAAATCAGTGACACGGATATTTGCAAAACGATTTAAATACTAAAAACACTAAACGTTGTTTAGTTTATAACTGCGACTAGATGCTCAGCTGAAGAATATGAAAAACTAAGTGTGCATGGTTTTGAGAATGCAGCCAAGCCCAGAGGTTTTTGTCGAAATTGACAAGATCACTGCGTATTCCAATAGATATACACTATAACACATGCGTGATCGGCTGCACTTACCACTATGGCAGAAATTTGACAGGCCGATACGATGCATTCATATCTTGTATATTCTATCTCCAAGACGGAAACGGGTAGATACAAAGGTTCACATCTAACGTAACGAGTAATCTCTGTGAAAGATGGCGAAAGACGTCAGAAGCTATCAAACGCGGTGATGTATTCAGAAGTGCAGTGAATCGACAGATCTAGAGACATAATTAAATCAATGTCCAGAATTACAGGACAAATAATTTAAACACGAAATGCTCATATAATTGAATAATTAATATAGCAGAGATTTAGGCGTCTGTCACCTAGTCCGCAATTCACAATCAATACATATGCCTATTCGTCAACTTTTTCGGGTCTCATATAATTCTTAGAATTATAAGCATTAACTATTTCCGCAACTTACCTGGTTTTGGGAATTACATTATTTTCAAGTTGTTATTTCTTTTAAAAAAGGAATGAAATATTCGTTTAGATTTAATTTATATTGTATACATTTTGTAAATTTTATCTTTTTGCCTTAGGGAGAATACAAGGTATATAATTTGTTTTGTCCAAAATGTATCGAATTCTCAGTACTAGTCGAGAATACTTGCGAAAAAGGGCAAGGTGTTTTAGACCACCGAGCTTGCACTTGATGACTAGGTATCAAGCTGGGGCCCAGGTTTTGAAAGTATTCTCAACCGTATCGAACACTTTGTACATTTTACGTCAGATTTGGACAAATCAATTTTTCTATTTGATTTAAGCTCATCATTCAATAAGTAAGTCAATCCGACGGCTTATAGTTTAAATTAAAATAAATATATAAGATTAAAAAAGACTAAAGATTAATAAAAGAATATAAAGGATTATGCAATATAGAAACATAGGCAAGTGTCAATCTTTGTTACCTGTAGGCGGATAAACGATATACACAATCACTCCTAGTTCCATTTCAATCAAACTTGTCTGTCAATTGATATCAATCAATCTGTTATTTCCTTTCCTGTCTGTTCATATTAAATACTTAAAGATATCACTGCTGTTCGAAGTGCTTCTATACTTTTAAAAGCCTTCAGAAAACCAATCAATCCTTATATATCGATCAAAGAATGATCGATAATAATCAATAATCAATCAATCAAGAATTATTGGGAAAGAAGCCTCTTTGCTTAAAGATATATTCCATTTTTATTTTCAAAAAGTATACTATTTCTTAAAAGTACTATTCACATCAAGTTCTCGAAAGCTCCATTTCATCTCTTATGATTACCATGTAAAAAAACTCTCAATAGAGGTAATCCATTGATCAAACGACTGCATTATAGAACCTCTCATTGGAGCTAAAAGCAATACTATGCACTTAAGAGATACACATCCGAGTGTTTTAGACCAGATCCTGCCAACTCACACGATCTCATTGTGTGTCACTCGATACTCAAATTAATCTCCAGTTCTCCCGACTGAATGTAATTTTAAAATGGTTTCCATAATTCTACAGGACCTTTATACTTGCAAAATACCCTGTTTTCCCATACATTTGATTGATTAATCCTTATTATTAAACGGATCTCTTGGCCTGTTTGTTGGAGATCTGGAATCGCGATTAACAAGAACAGCTATTTCCAATTTGATTGTCGCCACCATCAAATAGCGAATATCACAGATGTAGGCGGCTAGTTTTTATGCTTAAATTTAAGAACATGTTTAAGCCTCAAAACAATTGAGCATAATTGTTGGCGGCGCGTTCAGGCTTTCTCGTAATGAAAATCTCCAGATTTTTTTTTGTTCGGCCTCCAGATTTGTCTAAGATTCTCCAGATTTTGATGACTTGGAGGTTGGCAGGTATGGTACAAATTATAACACAGCAACCACCTGTATTTTATGTCTAATGTGAAATACAGTATTAGGTACAGTATAAATCAAAACACCACCATGTTGGGTATCATATGAAAACTCAATTCTGAATAAGATTGTAGAATGGCGACATAATTTAACATTTTTAAAAATTATTTCAATTTTATACAGAAATATGTATGTGTAATATGCTATTTTACACATATATTTCATTGTAGTCTGTATATGATGGGAAATATTGCTCCGCATGGTAATAGCTTTCAAGTGAAACTGAACATCATGGTGTTTGTCGAATTTTAATTTGACCTATATGTTTTTTTTTTTTGGCAATGCTGTTATTTAAATATAAAATTATGAATCTCCATAACAAAAAAAATAGGTGTAATGGAACTCTTTGATAAGCGTACAATTACCTTCCCAATGATAAAATTTATGAAAATGTTTTATGCGATACGTCTGTTAACGGTAACCATCGACAGCCATCTTGTTTATTGAAACGAAAAACAATTAAACATCGATTGTTAACAATCTACACCAAATCGAATAACTTTAGGCCAATTTGTACTATGTGCTTGCTTTTTGTACTTAGAACGTCTACTTTATATTCTAGCTAGTTTACTGGCTGTTTATAGGTCATGTGATATTCATTCAAAGCCACTAGGGCACTGCAATATGCAGTTTTCTTGAAATACGTTAACCTTAACTTTATCGTATGACGTCATAATTTATTCATAAGTGGGGAGTGGAGAGTTAAGTTAACCACTTATGGTCCAGATTTAACGTGCACGGAGAACGTTAGTAACGTTTTACGTAAATATAACACATTTGGACTTCGATTTGTCTACAAAAATGGGCGGATCTTATCGAAATGCTAAGGTTAAAGTTAATGTTAACGGTTTCGGCGAAAACTACCTAATAATACTAATGCATGATAACAAAATATTACCTCATGGTTTCTGAGGAGGAAGAAAAAAAAACTATACTTCAGAGTTGTGATTTTAGGTTGCAATTCTTTGGTATTATCAATATCTAGTGTTGTTTTCAGGTCACTTTGTCGACCCTAATTCCCAGAATTCAACAGGTTAGCGAACGTTCGCATTTAAACCGAATGATGGCGCTAGTATTGTGATTCCCGAGAATCGGATTATTAAGAAATTGCATATTTAACATAATAGGAACCGGCCGACCAAAAACCAATAGAACAAATTATAGCGATGATTGAACGCATGCCAGTACATTATGAGGAAAGAAGTTAGGAACATGGTAAAGAAGACTGAAAGATTGAGGAACTGGTTCAATACGTAGACAAGACAAAGTAATCGTAAACGATTACACCCTCGCCTATGTTTTGAAGGAGGTTATGTTTTTTACTCTTTGTGTGTTTGTTAGTTTGTGTGTTCATTTGTAATCAGCCTAAAGCCATAGTGATATCTACTCATGATGCCAGGGAGGTATCAGGCGCACAAAATAAACATAATACATAGGCTCTATTCAGGGTCAAGAAAGGCTATGTTTGGAATTTTAATGGCAACAGCTAACAGATAGGACCAGAAATTATCAGTAACTGTCAGGCCTGTTTAGTACTACTGTATTTTTGTCAATTAAAAGAGGGCAGTAGACACAAAATCATATAGATTATAATCCAGAATTCATGTGGTAAGGCGGACCAGCACCAAAGTATAGATATGGTTGGTTCTGACATTGTTTGAAAATTTTAAGTAAATCGGCCCAAAAGTTTTTGAGATATAGATGCAAACAGACACACACACACACACACACACACACGCAGACAGACAGACGCAGCTCATTGCAATACCCTCACCGAACTTCAGTGGGGCGAGGGTAATAAGTGTCGGCTAGATGCATATATCTTTGTAATTTATCAGCAAAGCAGTCTGCTTTGTAATTCACCACTAGGAGAAACAAGTCTGCTAGTGCATGCTGTCATTGTCTTAACGCGAACATCAAACCAAACTACAGTAATCGTTTTCTGTTAAGAAGCATCGCATTGGAGACCCTTAGGCCTAACACGAATCGTTGGCTAATATGATATTCCCTTTCATGTTATTTTCAATTTGTCTGAAATATTTTTGTAGCTATAAAAAGTATTTATTTCAATTTTGAAATTTTATTTTGGATATTGTATAAGTTTATTTATGCATAGGAAATGAGTATGTAATCAATAAGTATATGCAGCATAATACTCGAACAGATTGACAGAAAATCTCATGCTTTCATTACATAATTTCCCTGCATTTGCATGAACTTTTACTTAACCATCATAATTTTAAATATCATTGTTACCATTTATTTAATGAATAGGACAACTTAGTAATTCTATGCTATATATTTTACACAAAGAATGTAGAGGTCGCTATAGAGACTTTTGTGTTACATTTGTATTATATTTTCTATTATATTTTCTATATTAATTTACCTCATTAGAGCGGAATTTATTTGTTAATTGTTAAAGTGTATTTTTAATATAATTTGATTTAAGATATCTATATTTATATGTGTGTATGCATGTATATAATAATGTTGTGTAATGTGTTTGAACGGAGAGACTCTCGGTAGTAGTTATAGTATTTACATTTACTTTAAGTAATCCTTAGGCAGGAAAATATATGTATTTCAACCAGTGTTATTTAACAGATTAATGGTTAATGTATTCAAAGAAATACACAACAACTTAAAACTTCTATTTTTATTTAGATAAAAAATATACGATTGTGAGTATGGTCAAGACCTGCTTGGTTATTTTTTCTCTATATTGGCCTGCAATCAGAACCAATACAATATAGTTTACATAGTTTTTTAGATACGCAATTCCTGACAATTCATTAAATAATCTGTTAAACACAATAATCCTAGGTATTCCACTTTTACAAATACAATATTGCTATTGTTATTGGCGTGCCGGCTTGGTAATCGCTTTCTTATCTTCGAAATTATTAAAAATAAAACAGACATCTTTATATAGATTAATGTATAATGTAGTTCAGTCTATCATCTGTACCGGTCATCATGTTATAGTAATATTATTTATGTACATATAATACATTTATAATTATCATTAATATATTGCCATCGTTGGGCGCTGTTGCTCATCTTGTTTGTTCGGCAGGATTGTACTTCTTTTTACACCACTCTGGTTTTAGCAATGGGACATTTAAAATGAAAATAACAGTATATTACGATGATCCAGTAGTAAATTGCCTGAGTAAGACGTTGACTGAAGATTTGATATTCCACAGTTAGAATACTAACAAGAAAAGTACACTGTCCGAGCACATTAATCCAATGAAAATTGTCGCAGCTACAATGATAGTATATGTTAAATGGACGTACGATATTATTACTTAAACATCTTAACGTCATTGACCAAGTGGTAACACTGATATACTGAATACTGTCAAAAACTATTGCGACGTGACGTTTTTATACGATCTTCTTGTAGTAGGTTTGCGTTTAATAATCTATATAAATCATAACAGCATAGGAAAGGTAAATGTCTTAGTGAACACTTGCACTATATAATAAGAACAATTGTTCTCCGATGTTTTATTATCAGTTTATTGTACAGTATAGTCGGCCAATGTTTCTGCTAAGAAAATAATAGGTCTTGTGAATTGAAAACTCCAATAGTATAGATTTCCCCTCATTGACGTCATCTGCTGTTGGTTATGCATTTACTTTCTATATTGGTCAAACATTCCGAGGCCTCTGCAATAATCAAAACATAAACAAAATGAGAATCCATTGCTAATATTCCTAACCATACTACAAACAACACAAACCGGTCATATCGTCACTAAAACCACGAATAGACATAATGCGTTAAGCGCGCGCACAGAAAGGCGCGTGAAGAGACGCGAAACGCGCGTACAGTAATTAACAAACTAGAGCGTCCACAGTTTGCGTCTCTGTGCGTGCACTTATCCACGAGCACCTCAGAGCTTGTCCCTTCGTGGCGCCACTAACGTATAATTATTACAAATAAACACATACAGTAATAAATGTAAACCAAAATGAGATTTTAACCTAGGACTACTAGTCAGAAAGCCACTACTACAAACACTGCGCCGAACTGTATTCAGAAGCAAAGTAAACTTAAAGAGTAGTGAACTAACCCAACACGAATGCAATACAGATTTTTCGGTGATTGTTGCCTTGACCTTTGACCCTGCCTCAGATTTTTTGGCAGTGGGTATGTTGTCATTGTGAGACAACCTATTTTCCGTTGACGATACAAATAAACCAAGGCCAAAATAAATAAAAATCGATTTCGAATTTGTTATATACTTTACATTAATGTTACTTGTTTAGAATTGATTTTGTTGACTTATATATTTATGTTGTAATGTCATGTGTTGTAATCTGAATAAATATACTTTTAAAAGTCTATGACGTGCTATGCCGTTTTTTCTGTCGCTTTCTGAATCCATATTTAAATAGGTCCTTATATTTATTATATTATTTTATAAATTTGAAATCACTTTATTAGAAATAAGTTATTATTTTCGCGCCGCACCTCTAGGAAGATAAGAACAAGAGGGAACAGCAATAAGAAAAGGTAGCATATACTACGAAGGGAAGGGAATTGAGAAAACAAAACTGCCAGTAAACGTCTGATTAAATCGCATAACAAATGGAGCATGCGTTAAAAATGAATTTTCATGCGCAGTCCACAAACCTTAAATTATTATAACCTTCTCAGCGACTGATTTACGTTACGCATTAGAGACAGCTGTAAACTGAGAGCGCACCAAATCGCCTGGTGGTTAAGTCTACCGGCCGCTACTAACCGACTCGTTCATGAGTGTACGCATCATGAGTACGCGGATCAAGTGTTACTAAGATCAGGCTGATGTTCAATTTAAACCTTAGCTTGTCAGAATGATTTTTTTTTTTCAGATTTTGGATTTGTCAATTACAAATGTCATGGGGTTAAAATAAATCAGGTATTTTTGATATATCAAATTAGAGATCTTGATTGTATTGTAATGGCAGCCATTTTTTAAAATGGCCGCCTATAACATACAATGTTGTATATCTCAGCAACTATCAACCGTAGAGACTTTGGATTGGTCTCACATTGTGTGTACATGTGTGTCAACAGGGCTTATGGTGACCACAAGAGATCAATTATGATATCTGGCTATGTTGACTGCTCCTAACATTCCACTCCCCTAATTAAATTTCTACGCATCTTTTAAAATTTTCTGCCTAGTCTATGAACAAAATTGGTTGCGACGCTTTTCGTAACAATATTTCTTTTTTAATTGGTTATGGTTGTAAATCGGAAATATAAGGTCGTATATAGACTCCTATTTGTTTTATAAATCTGCATGAAAGATGCAATACAATTTTATTTTCGCGCCACCACGGAGGAACGAGCAAGAGTGAGTATCTATCACAAACCGTAGGAAGCGGTAAGAATATATACTATGAAGGCAAGGGAATTGGAAAAAAACACCAACAAAAAGTCTGTTAAGTCTGATTAAATCGCATTAAAATATACTGAGGTTGAATCACAAATCGAATACGCTTCTTCAGTCACTTAATGACTTCGTATGACGCATAATAGTCTATTGGGAGCACACTAAACATGGGCACCTTACGACATAACCTCTCCTTTAAGAATTCGAGACAGTTACTCCACTGCTGCTAACAGAGAATATATCTGGTGGCCCAAAAAAGGTCACTTATTTCAAACTTCAGTAGCTCTGGTGTTTTTAAAGACACAAGACTGAACATTTGGCAATATGTCCATCAGATCTTTTTCTTTAAATGCTGCAAATGGCAATGTTCTGCATTTGGTACTTTTGTCACAGTGAAAAAAAAAAAATGTGAAGACAAACAATTACGCGCCAGATGGCAGGCGTCAATTATGGCTCAGTGCAAAAAATGTCTTTCCTGACCTAGGGCACAATTATGTGTTTCATAAAAACATTCTGGACAAATTGAAGGGAAAATCGCCAGGGCCTGGTGGAATCCTGGATGAGGTTAGGAACTGCATTTCTTTATGAAATAAATAATACTGTGCACAGTTTGTGATCGGGATGGCGAAAACATCAAGCATTTGGTGTGATTAGTAAAGTTAGGTAAATCTTCTTTCATTCCGGTACGCCAATTTGCGACATGCGTTTTTACAATTTTCACCATGACGAGACGGTTTCACCAAAAACCTTTGAACTTCGCCAATTTATAAGCAATAGCCAATTCTGTATGTGTGCAGATTTTCAAGAAGCTAGTTTATTGCATATAGGAGTAAGAGAAGTTTTAATTTAGTGACGTATTTTGGTCCACCCGATATATCAGTGGCCGGACGGCTATGACCACGAAGTCGTTAACTCATGTGTACCACTTCGTACAAATGAGTTCACGAGTTCGGGGGCTAGATCTGGAATGTGTTTTCAGTCAATGGGATACCGGTTAGGTGTGAGGTAAAAATTCAACCGTAGCCTGATAAGTTACAACCCTCTTGCTAGCAGTAACGGCAACAGGAGGTAATTCTAACGCCAGGTAAAACAAGAATTTTTGATTTTATATATTTAAGCTTACGATGTTATATTTTGATATTCGTATCATCAGATCAGAGAATATTTTGATGTATCAAATTATTATAATTTAAACAATTTTAAACTAAAAAAAATTAGAGAAGTTTCATTTTAAGTTAAAAATTAAAAATTAGGGAAACAAAAAAAATGATAAGAATTAAAGATGAATATATACAGTGACATTTTAAAAACTTTCATACAAAAATGACAGTTTTCATTAAATAAAACTATTACATTGCCGCTTTAATTGACATTGTCCATTGTGAATCGACGTTGATAAGCAGAGGAAACATATGAATTACAAGTTTGTAACTGTGACAGTAGAGATTGAGGTGAAAATATCAATCACATTAATGAAGAGTATTAAACGAATTGTCAATCACCTCGTACAAATTACAAAGTTTAATTCAACGGTAGTTTTCTAGCCCGTGTATAGTCTGCTATCGCATCATCAGACGGTTTATTTCAAGATACTATTTTATCGTCAAATTCGCCAGAGGGTTTGTATTCCAGCAATTCATCATTATTGTTGGTAGCCATAATTAGCATGTCCTATAGAAATCAACTAGTGCATTTACTGTTAGATAATTTTCACGTGAAAAGTGGAAAATTGCTAAATGCGGCACGGAATCGATCATTACCCTTAATTGACTGTTCGATTTAATCTAACGATCCCAATCGTCAGCTGGTTAAATAACAATACATTGGTTCGTAATTTGACACAGAACTGGTTGCCAGAACATTTCAATATCTGTTTTTAACGAAGGCGCAAATTAACGTAGACAGGAAATTGATATACTTTTGGTTGAGTTATATATAAAGGTTACCATATTAGTAGTCACGTACGTTCTTAATGACGTGTATATATATCGTGGTTTTTGTTTCTCCACTCAAATAGAAAATGAGTAGGGTTTCCTTTCAGCTTTGTATGAAAATTTACAATGTTCTTGTATTCAATGAAAAACATATTGCCATTCATTAATTAGATATTTTTGCAACTGGGAGATTTGTCTCAATAGAAATTTGAGCCAGATTTTATTTTATGACGTCATTTTGTCAATTGACAATACTATTAAACGTGTGATACTTACGAAATGCACCTATATATTCCTCCTTCTGCTATTCTTACACAGAAAACATTTTCATCACCAAACAGTTGTAGGGTTAATTCCTGTGGTTCGTTACCTGGCAACAAGAAGATGATTTACATAAGATTAAAAAAAAAATCGAAAATATAATATCAAAAGCAGTGATGTTTACGCTTAGGTTAAAACGAGAAATTAATCACGAGATAAAATAAAACATTAAAACATTAAAATAATAAATCCAAATCGTAAATATTAAAACCCACTAATTTCAAAAGTACTATACACTTTAACGTCTAAAAGTATATGATCTAATTATTGCCTTCAACCTGCTGGTATGTACTTTTTATATTTCTGGTTAAACTCCCTTATATCCGACCAATTAAAATCTTTGTTTACTTTCAACTTATCATACATATCATAACCATATTACGAGAACCTCGGAAATTCCACTACACAGCCCATTATCTTTCCAACATTCAGTTTTCATGTCCCAAATGCTGGAACCTATCTATAATTGAAACTCTATCAATTAATAATTTCTCATTGAAACTAAGCACTTACTATCTACCATCTACAATCATTAATCTAAATAATGTCAGTGATATTGCTAATCTGATTTTTATTTGCATTTCTGTTTAGTTTTGTAAATATTACGATACTATAGAACTATTTTTATTTTTATAGTTTTGTTATTATTTTCATCGAAAGGCAGCACGTCAAAAGCTTTCGCTTCTTGTGTGTTAACGTAAGCCTATTTATTATTGTATTTGAAAAAAAGAGAAATAAATTTAATGTAATGTAAATGTAATTTAATATGTTTAAACTAATGTAAAATGATTGTTTGTAAATGTTTTGTTTACATTTAATCCAATACATCATTTAAAACAACATTATGTACAACTGAGTGTTAATAATTATTCTATAAAAATCATTTCAAACAACTTATTTTTATATTATACATTACTTGTATAATTTTTAAGTACTTTATATATAATATAAAATGATAGTGATGAACAGTAAATCTTATGTTAAAGAAATGTGATCTTTATACTTAGGTCTACTTATCTTGCATTACATTATATTTATTTCGTTTTTTAAATACAGTGTTACAACAAATTTACATAAAAGATACTAAACAACCGAAAGGGAAGGCAAGGCGGACTACCTAGTAATGAAACAGGTAGTCATGGTCTTAGATTTTTTTTAATATAGTGTAAAACATAAATCAGATTGAAAATATCAATTGCACCAGTTGGATACATGATTGTACGTAGATAACCTGTGTCGTAAGCTTTGATGAGATATTTTTAATTGATGGAGATTCGGTTATGTAGATGTCTAGGTTATTCTATATAATATTTGACCCATGAAAACTGATTGTTATTTTTGAAATAGATATTCAAAACACAAGTTAAATAAAATAGAGATATTAACAAGTCACTTCATACTTGCTACCTACCTGTCATTGCCCGTTTACCCCACCTGCTCAGTGAAGGTGGGTCGTTTAGTTTCCGAACTGGGTTCGATGACACTTTTGATGTTAATATACTTTGTAATATTAAGACTACTAACAAACAAATATGTATCTTATTGACGGCCATTTTATCTGAAGAAAAAGAAAAAATATGAATTTAATTATTTTCAATCAATATCTATATACAATTGTACAATCACTGGTGACAAAGTCGTACCATATAATACTAATCAAATAATATAATTGATTTTCCTGTTGTTGAAATTAAATTAATGATTGGCTTATACTAATTTAGATAAATGTGTAGCTAATTTTACCTCGGTAACCATGGTGTACTTCCTTTATCAGAAGTTGCAACACCGCTACAAATTCACACTTATTACCGAATAAATTCATACAAAAATACAGCTCATTTAAATTTACTATCTCATAATAATAAAATTAATCATTCGAACAACTCTGATTACATTTTTATTCATTCAAATATTTTATTTTACTAAGGATGTAATAGATAGGCCTACTAAAACAAAATACCTGATAGGCCTCACACTACTAGTCCATCCTTGCTTACTTAAATTAACATCCAAAGTTGCAGATTAACAATAAATTATAATTGCAATAATAATATCATTACTATTATTGGCCAAAATTGGGTATACATTGAAGTGAATTATAGCCATGTTTCGATTAAGTAGACTTTTGGAAAGAGCTATAAAGTAAGTTGTCGGTATCAATTTAAGTGAGCAAATGATTTATGTGGATTGTATGCGCGCCATATGTTATCACAATATCATAAACTGAAATGCCGATACATAGAGCAGTACGAATCACGTCTATGGCGGTAACTTTAGCCGCAACCCGATTCTCGTGACTAGGTTTTGCTAGAGATAACTAGGCAATACTGATTTTTCGCGTCCAAGAATACTTCGATTGAATGTTATGTTTGACGTTCCTAAGTGGATTTGACGAGTTAACGCTTTGAATATGACATAACTTATCACGTCATGTTCTTAAAACTATGACGATACCAAACGAGTAAACAATTTATTACGTTGTGCGAGTAGATATCGACTTCTTCATTGTGTCTTGATTAGTCCAAGGGGGTTTCATACCACCTTGATTAGTCTCAAGAGTTGTCGATTCCACGTACTTTCGATTTTTCAACAAGACAATACATAATATAACGTACTAAGGTTAGAATACAGTTAGAACCTACAAAGAGGTCAGTGAACATGTCATGGTAGAACCTCACTGAAATCACAGACCAGAGAGGTGCAACCTCCCTTATAAGACGTTACTTAGGCAGAGCGTAATTGGATTACCTCTGAGTTTGTAAATTTTGTGGAATTTTTTCCACCAAATTTGATAGCTAGAGTACAAACGGGCCCATAGAGATCAGCGATGAACCTGTCGCTGTACACGTTACAAACACAGGCCTATGCTAGCCTACCTATGCTAGGCCAGATTAATCTCTCCACCTCTCGCTGTAGGCCCTATAACTGATACCGTTGTAATATCTTGCAACTGTGAAACTTGTGCCTTTTCTTTTATTCTCATGGTCTAAGTTTAATTATTTTTACATTACAAATAGGCCTACAATATCTGATATGTTGTACCATATAACCATGACGATATTCGTTTGCTTTATTTTTATTTATTGGCTTTAGCTATGCTACAAATCTTTCGAGTAAAATGAATCCTCAGACATGTCTTATCTAGTTTGAAATTAAGGTTTTACCGGTGCTATAAATTTGAAAGGACGTTAAAAAATCAGTCCTATTGTAAATTTCGCAAACAAAAAAGAATTTGATCGATTAAGCAATTTGGAATTCAGAGAAAACATGATTCATATAAAGATTCTCGGCAATCGAGTCATTTTCATTTTGTAGAATCATTTCAAATACAAAGGGTTGGATTGAACAATGGAGGAATTTAACGTAGTAGTAGAATAATTTTCATGCGTTTTAGACTATTTGGACAAACGTAAATAGGCATTGCCTGTAAACACTAACATCAAATATGTGTCGTCAAGTTTTTCATTTGTCCTAACTAGATATATATAATTCGGTACTCTGTTTAGTCTTAAAATGCGAGTCAGTATGATTATGAACATATAGAACAGCTCTTTGTATTGGCATCAAACAATGTATCGTGACATTATTGATTGTGTTTCTATTTGATTTGTCATTTAATAGGTTTAAAATCATTCACAAGTATTCATTATAATGCAGTTATTAGAAAAGTATTTGATATCATACATCGAAATTATAATATCATTTATCATATAATTCTAAGAGGATTTGTTCATATCCGATAAGGTAAACATATGTTGGGGTATTCTTAGTGTATTAATTACTATTAATTCGTTGGGGTAAATATTGATTTATTACCGCTTATACAACCTTATAATTTTGTTTTAATCGGGTCTGATGTCATACTCCAGCTCTACATAAATTCATCACCTGTGTGTTTATATATATAAATATGTTTACCAGTTATATTAAATTATTTATGTAATTTTTACTGTTTATATGTTTATCTGTGGCGGAGCCAAGCCAAGAAAATGTAATTTTTCCCATAATTTATTAAAAAAATATGCATTTTAAACATTCAACTTTCAAACTACATCAACAGCTTTCAGATATATGATCAAAACATGTTTGAAAAGTGCATTTTAAAATAATATTCCTTAGTCAATGCATACTGATAAACGATTTTCAAATGCAGTTTTCTCAAAACTTACATTTTAAATGTTTGAACTTTGATTGTTCATAACATCATAAATAACTCAATTTTCACTTTTTTCGACTTATGCCTCTTTGGCATGGCACACATTTGTTATTAACTCTTTAAAGGAAATGTGCCTTGCATTGCATTTACTGAATTAATATATTAATATATTAATATTTATGAAAAATAAAATTATAATTTATTTAAGACATTTCTTGTCACAGCAAGTTATCTCGCCACTAGAAATACGGTACGTTATACCTCTAAGCCAAGTTTCGGCTTAGGGATGGTGGAGTGCCGGAACTAGATCGTGGAAAACTTCTTGCGGTCATTCGAACCCAGGACCTCAGGATTGGAAGACAAGTATGTTAATCATCAAGCTACAACGCCACCCCAAATTACATATCGGGTGGCCCAAAAAAAGTAAAACTAAATTCAAACTTCTCTTACTCACATATGCAATAAACTAGCTTCTTAAAAATCTGTACACATACAGAGTAGGGTCAAACCGTTTCGTCACAGAGAAAATTTTAAAAATGCATGTCGCAAATTGACGTACCGGAATGATAGAAGGTTTAACTTCCTTTACTAATCACACCAAATGCTTGTGTCCTTCATCCTGATCACAAACTGTGCAAAGTCTCTTTTTTCATGAAGAAATGCAGTGTCTAACCTCATCCAGGATTCCACCAGGCCCTGGTTATTTTTTCTTTAGTTTGTCTGGAATGTTTTTGATGAAACACAGAATTGTGCCCTGGTTAAAGACCTCTGCTGTCAGGGAGACATTTTGACACTGTGCCATAATTGACACCTGCCATCTGGTCCGTCATTTTTTGACTTCACATTTTATCGTTTTACTGTTTCAAAAAAACAACTGCAGAATATTGTCATTTTCAGCATTCAAAGAAAGAGACCTGATGGAAATATTGCCAAATTTTCAGTCTTGTACCTTTAAAAACACCAGAGCTAGTAAATTTTGAAATAAGTAACGTTTTTTGGGGGGAGGGCCACCCGATATAATTTATAATATTATCTTTAAACGAATATACTCAGAGATGGCTTGTATGAGAGCATATTAAAACCAGACCCCTGGGGAGACCGTGGCTAATATTAAAGGGACATTCCTTCCAAAATCCACTAAAATTATTTTTCTTTGGAAATTTGCATGTTTCCTATTTCTAAAATAATAAACATGCCTAGTTACCTGTATACTTGTTTAATTTTATTCTTGAGTAGAAAAAAGGTAATAATTATCAAACTGTTTCAGGCTTATTCTTCCGCTTTATTTTTTTCACTAAAAAATATCGAACTCTATACTTATTTTGTATTTTGAAAGTTTTAAAGTAATATAATGACACAAACATGGCAGTATTTATGAATTTAAATACAAAATAGTAACACCTAGTATTTTTTTTGTTGACAACAGAATTTTGGAAGTTACTTAAATTAATAACGTACGGTATATATCATAAATAATTGTAATTTATGAATGACTGGGAAAATGGAGACAAAGATGGACATTAACAGGAATATTATTTTTAATATAATCAAACGATAATCCTACCTTAAAGATGATATTTCATATACGAAACGCTACTTGAAATCTCCTTATTTTTGGATATTTTTAACTGTTATTGTTTTGAATTTAAAACAATTCTTAATGTTGAATCTGTAATTGTATTGTAATTCGAATTTCAAATTGGCTAAAGGACAGCAAACCTGCACAATGACACTATACAAACGTGTGTGGTTATGATGATACTCCTAAACATCGCAACAAAGGAATCTGTCATGTGACTGAAAGGTCTAAAATAAATTGACATTAAGTGTATTAATATTTATCCAAAGAATTAAAAAAAAAACTAGGACATAACTGCATTACCAACACTACAATGCAAAGATTTTTAACTACTAGTTGCTTGGAAGATTTGTCAGACACACCGTAACTTTGAAAACCAATTGCAAAGGTTTCTATTTTGTTAAATAGGAACCTATAATGCATAAAGATGTAAAGGTAAGGAAATGACAAATCTATAATAATGAAACCAAATTAAATAACAAGAGGGAACACATAATTGATCTAACTTATAACTAAATTAGAAAGATAACTAAGTTTTACAAGATTCCATATTAACAAAAAGGTGCCATGAGAACATTCGGTAATGGACTGGCAAAAACCATTCACAATATATGGCGTACTACCACATCAGTTGGATGAGACATTGGTTGGAGAACCTACCTTGTGAATCATCACAACTCTCCACTCACCCCCCCCCTCCCTCACACACACCCACACACAAAATACATATCTTTAAGGCAATATCAAATATGTGTAACCAGGGTACTCTCCAACTCTCAGTGGACCATTATACAACCAGTTGGTGTCCAATTTTTTTATGAGAGATCATGAAAAGACGTGAATGACCGTACCTAGTTCAAGTTTAACAACATGCCTTTACTAGACTATATTTAACTTTACACAACTTTATTGTTTGGTTGAATTAGGGGGCGTCCTAGTAACAACAAATTAACAAAATCAATAACATAATTAAGTACCAAAATAGCCACCCGTTAATCCTAATAGTTAAGCTAATCCTACCTATTTTAACACACTTGAAAAGTAAATGTATTGATTATTGAATTGGCTATACGATAGTGAAAATACAGTGATAGATTATGCCCTTATTAATGGCAAAATTCAAACCATGATGATTTATATCACTGTATAATTATACGTGTGAATTATACAATAGATACGTAAACCCTAATTGGTACAGTCACTTTTGACTCATAATTACATTCCTATTAATTGAACGTTTTGTCGTCATTAGAAAGTAATTATACGTCAGACATCAATTTAAAACGTTTCCGATTAATTTCTTATTAACTCATTCATAATTATTGTCATTAAATTAGTATATACATCGGAAATTCAGGAAACCTGAAACAAATATATTGTCATAAGATAAACAGCAAATGAACGAAAATACAACGCAGAGCGGTAGGTTGTGTTCTCCCTTCATCAACTACTCCCAAAAGCTGTACCGTATAACCATAATTTCTGAAAACGCAAGGATTATGAATTGCCAAATTTAAAACTGACAGGTCCAAAAAAAATATAACTAATTATGGCCTGTTTAACGATTGGTAGCCTTTCTTTAGTAGTTCCTTAACAAAACTTACTGCAGCACAACGAAATACTTTGTTTAATTGTTTGACATTTTAACTTTATACTTTATAAAAAATAACTTTAGCGTTTTTACCCACTATCTTATATAAATGTGTATTGTGAAACATATACCAATATTAACAATCAAAATGTTAACAATTATATATATACTAATTCAAATTTAAACGTATTCAAATTTTTAATTACTTTATTGCTTCTTATATACATAATAATTAATAAACGTGTATTATACAAATACATTTATAACAATTTTAATTGTATTATGTACATAAAAAATACCAAATGGATTGCCTAACAAAAAATTATTATAATATTGAATTTCAGCGAATTGATATTTAAGATCAGCAATAAGCCCATTTTACCAGTTTTGATGCTTACATTTTGTAACGCTTTGAAACAGTTATGTCAATATTTTCTGTTATAATGTGAATGTATTATTATATTTGAATGTATAGTTTTCTATAACACTTCTGTTAAACTTCAATTTGATTTGTATTGAAGAAAATTGCACTAAAGTCCATCGTATCGTATCGTATAATCGAATAACATACGTTTACGATTAACTCTGTACAGTATTGTAATAATAAGGTATATTAAAGGTTAAATCTGTAATTCTACCTAATAAATATAGGTAAACTTAGCCCGTTATAGACAATAAGACATTTGTGGTTTTTCGTCATTCGCAATAAATAATGACATTAAAGAATTGCAATACTGGATCTTGGAACTGGCTCTATGGTGTGAACAGACACAAGCAATACTGTATACCTGCCAACTTTTTTTAGCTCCAATGCGTGAGACTAACCCCGCCACCACTATCTGGGCCACATCCTCTCCC
>JAOTQE010053371.1:0-20506 GCA_025631205.1 Nesometra sesokonis
AGCATTATAATATTGCAAACTAGGGGTAAATATTTTTTTAATATTCTAATTTTGGGTGAAATGATCATAATTTATATGTTTCTTCAAAAGAAGCAAGTTATTTTCAAAATCAATTTTTTGTCATTTTTCAGGTGACAATACATCTTTAACAAATCTACCCTGAACGTATTGTTGTATTATCAACTAATAGAAAAATATAACATTTTGACAGAAATACAATATAAAAAATATTACAGATGAATATGCAAATGAGCAGGTGTAATGTATGCGAGGTATCCGGAATGATGCCATCTTGACTATAAGAATCTGACGAGTAAAATGATCGCAATGATAGCGAGAAGTACAAGGCAGCAACAGGCAATATAGAACTTCTTCTGCAATTTGAAAGAATACAAAACTTGCAAATATCACAAAGTACACAGAATTGATACATCTATTTTATCATCTTGGTTAGAATAGGTGTTAAAAGGTTGACTTGATTTAATTTTCATATTTAAATTGTTTATATTCAAACATTCAAGGAGATTAGCATATTAAAGAACCATTGGACAAGTTAAATGATGACTATGATGACGATGACGTTGATGATGATGACAATTGATGATGATGACATCGATGATGATGATTATGATGAAAATGGTGATGACCATGATGATGATGATGACGATGATGATGATGACGATGATGATGATGATGATGACAATAATTACCTTGGTGGTGGTGGTGGTCATGATGATGATGATTACTAGTATTGTATCTGAGGTTTATAACAATTTGATTTTTGATAGACACAGATTTGCTATTACAAATTACATTTAAATGTTCATATAATTCAATATCATAGATAAATTCAATTTCTTTAATAAAAAAATGCAATAAGCAAATGCACTGCATGCAGATATTTCCAAATATAATTTAGTTTTAGTTTTTTTTATTATTATTATTATAATTCCATATACAACACCTGAGTTAACATATTAATTAATCTGTTAAATGATAGGATGGGTTTCCAAATGTTAAGTAATGCATATGAAAAAAACAAACAGAATTAAAGATTTTGTTTGAGGTATTATTTAGAAATTCATATGATTGCAATGCTGGATAAGCAAAATGCATGGGTCTTTCACAGAATTTTTTATTAAGAGATATGTGTATTTTTGGTAAGATTGTTTAGTACAAAGTTAACTATCAATTAAAATTATAAATGTTGTCCGCTTATCATTAGTCAAACCTATTATCACATAATTCAAGATGAGCTGTTAAACAATTTAAAATATAATAGTTATTGTTAGTAAACCATGCAGACACCAGGAGTTGATGGTCATAGCTTAAAGTTCCTTGATATGGCAGATTCACCACTACGCAAAGCACCAAGACACGATGAAAGTGATGAAAGGTGATGGCCGGTGATGATAGATGATGGCGAGGGTGGTTACAATGTGACGAAGATAATAATAACGATGAGACCAATAAGCACAGCACACGCTATCATAAGATAGAATTTTTTCTATTTAAGGCAAACAGAGACAAACATGTAAATTGACAACATAAACATGGTAATAGGTAAACAATTTATAGAAAACATTAAATAGGAATAGCATTAGCAAAATGGAATGAATATGTCATGCTGTAATTAAAGATGTATTTTCACTCGCAAATGGGGGACATTTTTATCAAAACAGATGTTGAAATTAAGTTGCTCTCATCAAAAGTATGCAAGTTAAAAACGCAAGAATAAAAATTACTGTAGTTAAGGATTGTATGCTATGTAATAAAAAAAACTATAAAGGCTTCCAGTTTTTTGGAGGTTTCCTTAATTATTTAGTAGTAATCTGTGCAAATTAGGGATAAATATTTGTAATAACAATATTATCCATGGTCGACGTAATAACCTATACTATATTTCTTTAAAATGAGCTAGTTATTTTGAAATGTATTATTGTCACTTTAAAACCACAATACATCTTTAATAAGAAAAATAGTTTTAACAAAAATAACATTTAGTAGAGGTAGCTGCATATGAAATGTTAGAAATTGAGATGGATATAAAAAACTATATAGTGAATAATAGTTTTTAAGTAATAACAAAAAGCAAAATGATAAACGGAAGCAATTGTTAATGATAGGTAAAAAAAACAAAGTTACAAAAATAAGATTAAAGTAAGGATAGAAGCAGTGGTTAGGAATAATATATTATTGAATGGAAAGATAAAAAAAAACAGCAAGAAATACAAAAATAATGTTTGAAGACATTAAATAAATCATAAATTAATACTATTATACAGGCTACCCTTATTATTTTTTATCAGATGTACATTTGAGGCATGGTAGGTAGCTTCAAGGTGCCTTATGGTGGTAAGCCAATATACAGTAAATGTATGGGATGTACAATTATATACAAGAATCAATTTGGTAAACAAAAGGGTTGGCCTGTACAGTTAAAGTATATATTTACATTTATTACATTACATCAATTACATTTTCAAAATGTAAGTACAGGCATGTTTGTACTTTATATAAAATAATGTTCTCATATAAACAGAAATAGCATTGCCATCGTGGAAAGATATCTAAGTTAGACTTCATTCATTTGAATTCAACATTAAATTCTATTATTTTCCTAAGTTTCTCTCAAAATACAGTTGTTTAATAAAAACCAGTAAAATTTTGCACAGGCTCAGTCAGTGTTCTTATTTTCTTTGCAAATTTTCTGCTCAAAATGGTCTTATTTTATGTATTTTTCAAAGATAAAAAACGCTACTGTATTGTATAGAAAGGCCTACACTTTGCCCGTGTTCACAGGGGGAAATTATGTATTTCAACAAAAGTTTGGCAGAGCATTTTTTGTCATTCCCTGATGGAACTTCTAAATAAAAATATATTTGATGGCATTATTTGAGTTGATATTAAGTTTATACTTCATAAACTGTTTAAAACAGTATATAATAAGCTTGATTTTTTAGTTCCCTTAAATAAAAAACACCCTCATGTAAATTTGCCTCAGTTTCCTTTTTACTTTGTTCTTAACTGGAGCACAATGTAGGCCTTTCAATACAATACAGTAGTATTTTTTTATCTTCAAAAAGTATATAAAATAAGAACATTGCTATTTTTTTATTTTGAGCAATTTCAGCCGCATTGTTTCTGTATTTGTTCTTATTAAAATATTGTATTGAATGAGAATTTTCAATAGCATGCCAGTAACAGAATAACAGTATCTAAATACCACCTACCTTTAGGTACATTGACTGCTAGCATAATAAAACACTATCCATTTATAATAACTATGCATATGTAATAAAATTAACAGAAAATAAACTCACCTTTTTATTTTCAAACATGGTTCCATCATAAAGTGTTTAGAAAAATTACTTATTTAAAAAGGCCTAATACTCTGATCTATCATTTGTTGTTATGAAACAACACACTAACAATGTAACATTTAATTAAAAATATTTTAGATTATAAATACTATTTAAACAAGAAAAGATACGATATTAAAAAAAAATAACTTTAACATGTACAATTAAAATAAACAATATGTAACAGTTTACATAATTGGATCAAATGAAAACTAAAAATACTATATAGATAAAGAGTAGAATTTGCAGATATATATCATACAAACAATAAACTCATCGTAAATGTTTAACAGTACAGTAATTAAATCGTGTAATTCTATGTTGGATTTTTTTCTAGACACTCGCACCATTGGAAATCCAGATTCATCACTCCTTGCACATTCTTTTATCATCAGATTTAACTATATGAAAAGTACAAATACAAGAAAAAAAAAAACTATATACATAGCCCTTTGAAAAATACCACCCTCAGACTAGGTAGGTCTACCATGTTAAATTAATAGGGAGATATACCTAGAACCACAGAGAACTACCGAGAAAGGTAGTATATAATTACCCTGTCTGTTGATGGTATTAATGACTTAATGTCAATGTGAAAGTTTATGCAAAATATGGCTGTATTTTCCTATGTACTTGTCGAGCATTGCTGACCAAATCCTTGGTAGTATCCCTTGATATGGTAGTTTTTATAGGGTTAACCATGTTAACTACCATTATCTACCTTGTCACTACCATTATCTACCATGTTAACAGAGTTATATTTTTTTTCAAAGGGAATACAAGATATGCAAACATAATAAAAACTAGTCACTAGGGTGAAAACATTGAGACTACAAAAAAACAATCTTTCTTGTTTCCGACAAAGGATTTATTTGCCATTATCACAACTACCTGATAACTTCTTACAATTTATTTTGTTATATTGTTCTGCTATATTAATAATAACAATAATAAGAAAATTATTTAATAATAGTATTTTACTACATAGCTAAAGCTGTCACCGCAGTTCTATGTATACATTTACAGAGCAATAGTGACCAGCAGGTTCTCTTGTTAAGTGGACATTTGCAAAATGTTAACGCTGATCCACAAAACTGAGATCAAATACTTTCTGGATATATGCACATTATCAAGAATTACTTCAAACATATTTGGAAACAAAACTGCACTTTTTGTAAAAGTTTCACTGTAACAATTTAAAGTGAGAACAAAGTAAAAATTTAAACTTATGTAAGCGTTAAATGCCATGCCGGTTTTTACAAGGTTTGCTGTATATTTATATAATTGTTCAAAGTTTTAACTAGAACCCAAGTGTTAAATCTTCACTAACTTGTGTACCGTTCACAATGCACTAAAGACACTCTACAATAGTCACATCACAAAGATCTATTCAGTATTAAGGACCAGTTCACACCAGTGTACCACTGTTCTTGGATAAGCTTTGTGATGTAGTGTGAATTAGGCCTTGAAGATTGGTTTTGGTGGCATTATGTACTTATTGCATGTCTAATATAATTCCATGTTCACATTGGTTGGAATTGACCTGTATAAAGTACATTATGAAAAAAAGTTTGAAACCTAAGAAAATGAACTAAGTATAATACTGTATTTACTTCAGATAACACTGGAATCAACAAAAAGTTGTGAAAGATTTCCAAAGGCTTCTAAAACCCTGATGAAGCCTATGCCGGCTGGAAAACTTTATAGATGTGAAGGGTGACTGTAGCTGGAAACAAACTGTACAAATTACTGACACAAAAATTGTATTTATTTTCGGTGATATACCAGTACCAGTATTAAACATTGGTAAATAATTTCCAATAGATTTGGGAAAATATATGTATTCAATTTCAGGAAAATGCAAAATCACAAGTTTTCTATTATTTCAGTGTTCTACAATTTAGCTTTGAATGACAAATCTACAGTACATGTTAATAATAAGAAGAAATTGAAGATGCTAAAAACCTAAAACAAACCTAAACAAATTTACTAAAATACTTAAAACTGAGAGTTTATACAGAGCGAGTGAAAATTGCTTACATTATTTAAGCTATACATACTTACACTAAACTTGTGTTGTTTATGTTTAATCTACATCCATACCTACCTATGAAATGAAACAGATGACCATTCCATCAAAACATAGAAATGTGGTAGTCAATAAAAACATATAATGTTAAACAGAAATTCTGCCAAATTGGTTGCAACAAGGAGTATAATTAAACTCCTTGGTTGAAGAAACTAAACTTTCAATAAAGCCCTTTCCAAAATTAGTGGAAAAAGAGACAATTATATTGGTTTCAAACCTTGTATCCATCAACTTCAAGTACGAAATATAATATCTACTCCAAGATACATGCAATCCTATCAAGATCAATATTTCAACATTAATTATGTCATCTTCATGAAATGTTTGGAACCGCTGTTTATGATGAAGACATACTTAATGTCAAAATATTGAATTCTAATAGGATGATGTGTACCTCATTACTTTGAGTATATATTTGCTGATGATGATATAGATAATTTCGAAATACTGAATCCTAGAAGGAGGGCCTATCTCATACTGTACTTCCTTATTTGCCACAATTCTCATTTTTTGATGGACTGGACTGTTTTATTTCTGTAAACTGTGGAAGGAGTGAATAAACTTTTATTTGTTCTTTGTAGACCTATTAGGTCCAACTATTAAATATCAAAACATGTGATATCATTAGAGTGACTCAATGTACCATATTACACCAATACAGCACAATACTTCAACAATTTGCCAAAGAAGCTTTCCACAACTGGATGCGAAAAACTTAGTATATTTCATTAAATAATTAATATTAGTCCTGTGTCGTAATCACCTAAATCTGTCAAATGCTACAATTTACATAGTTTACCAAAATAACAAAGTATTGACAACTACTACACATGAGTTATATGAATTTTCTAATTATATATTGTTTCTCAAAAACTATCCATATTTTGAATACAGTTATCTGACTTGGATACATAGATAGTACTAATGTACAATGTTGAAGTATTGCTTCGGGAAAGAAGACATCAAACTAACGATGTCCTCATCTAAGACTAATAAATCAGTTAGAAGGCCTCTTATTAAAATCTTCAAAGCGTACTGATCCTGGCATAAGCTCACTACACAAAACAAGAAATCCCCATCATAAGTTTGTGATGTGGACAAGTATTCTATTAAAAACGTACTGACCTTGAACATGGAATCACAGTCAGTTTTTTTGGGTGGGTTTGTGGTAGTTTCAATATGGTGTATAGAATTAATTTTATGTATAAAATACCTAAAATCCTGGGTGGGCTTTCACCTGAGTCGGTATGTTTAAATATCCTAGCTATAAATATTCCAGAATTGCTACTGTACTAATTCAATCAAATTAAAACCATAAAATTATCAAATATAAGATTTAATTTAATTTTTTCCTTTTTAATAATTTTAGTCAATTTGGAAATGGAAATGAGTATGAAAAACAGGATGAACTGCAGGCGCGGATCCAGGATCCGACGAAAGGGGGGCGCACTTTTCCAGTCCAGACGAGCAAAAAAAAAGGCGCAACTACGTTTTGGCGATAATGGGGGGGGGGGTGTGCGCCCCTCTGCGTCCCCCCCCCCCTGGATCTGCGCCTGAACTGTCATCAGACCCTAGAAAGTTCAGTTCTAATGGCCTAGATGATGATTATGAATATCCAAAAAAGGTATTAGTCAGAATGCAAGAATTAAGGTAAACAATTATAGGGCAGATATTCTGCCCAAAATTGGAAGAAGGCATTATATCCAAAATCCTAGTTTTCAGATATTGAGCAAAACACTTTATTGCTTATGTTACTCAATGTATATATAATGCCTAATAATATTATATTAATTTCATATTTCTTGGCATTTGTTTGAATATATGATCAATTCACATGATATACTACAACAATAGGATGTCCTTGAACCAAAACCTCAAAATCTCAAAAAGTGGATATATGCCTTTTTCCAATTCACAGCAGCATAGTACAGGAAGAGAGGTGGCCTGGTGCCAGATCAGATATAGGAGAACGTTTGCGAAGTTCTGCGCTGAATTGGTGTTTATAGATGGTCTGGGATTCTCCCCAGGACATTTTTTTCAAACTGAATACAATTCCTAGAAATCCGAGAGGCCATGTACACGGATATTTCATTTCAAACAACGATTTTCTTTAGGTTCAAATAATACTATGCCAAGCTAAAAAGTGGAGGGTTTGGGTCGGGTGAGCCCCCCTCTCCTTGGATGCCACCTGTAGTAGGTGTTATGTAAGGGTGGAGTACCCACACTCTCATAAAAGAAATTTGTTTCACTTAATGGTTTTAAAATAATAAAAATGGTTAGTTTTTGCACCCCAGGCTGAAATGCAACTCTCCAAGCCAAAGCCAGCTTGCACGCCCTGAAATAGCAATCTTATTAATATCTACACATACCTATTAAATTAGCAACATTTACATTATTTGACACTAATATCACAAATAATGATTTGCGTATATACAGTAACAACTAATCTCCTATCTATCAGTAGAATATAAATACTTTATAATTTTCAACCAACTTTTCTGTTTCTTCTCTACAAGTTTAGGGTTTTTTTTAGGAGTACAGTATATTGCATTAAAATGTATTCAAATATCTTTCTTATATCACAGTATATTAGCAATGCAGTAATGTTAAAATTACAAGTAACATACATTAAAATTGAATATATATTTCTTCAAAAGTACTTCTTTTCAACAAAAATTAAATAACAATGTACAGGTACTACAAAATTTATATTACTGAAACAACTTTAAAGCTGAATCAAGACAATCAAATTTTCATTGACAGAAATGTTGATATGCCTATATATGGTCATGTTGACATCTCATCATTACCATACATGAATATATCATTACCAAATACGGGAACAAGTTTTTTGTCATAAAATTTGAGAGTCTAAACAGAGTTTAAAGCTTAGTCCAGGCTATCAAGTATTAGTTGACAAAAAAAATGATATACCATAAATGGTAAGAACATGTCAATTATGACCATATCTAGGCATATGAAAGTTAATTTCAAAGAGAACTTAAAATTCTGGAGTGGCTTAATATTTTAAAAGCTTCAAATTGTTAGCATATATTTTTTTAAAGTACTTTACCCTCAACTTTGAGAGCTGTTTGATGAACAGTACAATTATAGTACTGCCTAAAGAAATGGGTAAATCTTTACATAACACAAAATAACAAGGTCATCTATACCTTCTAGAAGAATTTCAAACATTAAAAAAAAACATAATACAAACAATAATTTGTAGCTTAAAATTAACTATCAATTTTTGGAAGGTAATTTTATAGATTTTCTGTTTTTAGCTTATTTGAAACAGCAATTTTAGAAAATGTTTTAAAGGGCAACTCCGGGATTAAAATTTCTATGGATAAATCTATAGAAAAATTAGTTGTGACCCAACAGATGAAATTTCACAACATTTGGACAATGTGTTAATGCCGAAAAACATGTGGCAAAATGAGTTCCAAATCAAAAGTGGGTGTACTAATTAAATTACAGTGTTGAAGAATAGGAAATTGGAAATTTTGAAAGGGTTGTACTTGAAAACCAAAATTACACTACAAATTTAACTTACATAATTGGAAAGATCAGCTAAATTCACATTAGACCAGGTATATTTTAATATAACGTCTAATACGATTTTCAAACACAACCCTTTTAAAATCTGTAATTTTCCTATTCTTTAGCATTGTGTAATATGAGTGGTAGACCCACTTTTTGATTTAAGACCTACTTTGGAAAGTGTTCTCCTTCAATATTTTATTATCCAAATGTTGTAAAATTTTGTCAGTTAGGTCACAATTATTTGTGCTATAGATGTATCCATTGAAATTTAAATCCAGGAGTTCCCCTTTAAATAGATAACTAGCTCAGGAATTAAACTACTACGTCGTACTAAAGAGTACTGCATAGTTTGTGCTAAAGAAAAACAGTGAAAGACTCTAAACTTTAAAAATAAAGAAACACATTCAAAGTATTTATATATCATAACAGCATTACAGTACATTTACACCATTTGTCTAATAAAAGTTAAAAGTTTAAAAGTTAATAGAAAAATGTATTGACAAAACTATTGAATAATTCTATATCTATACCTACAACGAACAAAAACAATTAATTTAAATAAAAAAAACAATATTATACAGTATAGATTTACATATTACTGCTTCCCAAATGTGAGGTTTTGCCACAAACTGAGATTAATGGTTGTAAAATAAAAATGTAGTTACTGGTATATTTGAAAAGAGCACAATATAAACTGTAATTTAAACTTTAACAGATGTTTCTGAAAAAATATCAAAGATGAGGATTTAATGTAAGGAAACAGTTTTGAAAAAAATCTCCCACAAAGTAATAAAAAAATAAACAACTAAAAGACTAACAATCTCAGGAATTCTGCCTAAAGAACTATTCCTTATATCAAAACTGAAGTAAAAATGTACAGTGTAATGAAATAAAAGTACCATAGTAAATTCAATGAAACAAAATTTCCCAAAAATGACTTCAGATATAAAAGTGGAGATTCAAACGTAGTTTTGTAAAGGCTGTTTTTTTAAAATCAATGGAAAAACATACAGGAAATCAACAGTTCCAAAGTGTGTTTCCGTAAAGCTGTTTTAAAATTATTTTTCTCTGATTATACTGAAGCTATGAACCTCATTTAAAAACCAATTTAAAGCTTATAATATCTTCTATCCAAATACAACAATAACTCAATTTTGAATTTCTGTACAACGCGACTTATTTTTGTGGCGAGTCCTCACAAATGGGAGAGCATTGTAATCTGCCTGTCCATCTGCTTCTTAACGTTTATCTGAAAATTTGTCTAATTTTTAACATCTCTCCTAATATGTGACCCAAGTTTCATTACATAACCTTCAATGCTATAAAACCTCCAATAACCCCTACCAATGCAGTCACGCCCAGAATCATCATAATTTTTTTCTGTAAAGATATAAAATGGAGTCGAAAAATATCTTCCATGATTTGCAATCATAATCAACAAATTGAATGACAGTTTTTAAAGGACTTCACAATGGCGATCAGCTTCTCATACGGCGTACAGACAGACAGTAGCAGGAGATACACTGTACATAATCATACAAGGGAAAATAAATCCACTAGATTTGGACCAGAGATCTCCAATACTACTAACCAATGTTACTATAAGAGTAATGCTTTCCATGGAATTTTACATTTAGTGCTTGACCTCATCACTCGTGGGATAAAATCTTACGATATGTCCAGATCCATGGCTTAAGCGGAGCTTGGCGTAAGCAAGGCACAAGCTAACCTACAGCGTAACAACCAAGGTGTTATGGCACAAGGCGTAAGCAATTTTAAAATTGCCACCAGCGGGTTTTTTCTATGAACAGTGATCAGTAATTGATTGGCCATTGCAGACCGATTGCAAATTGTGATTGGTCAACGTGTAGCACAAGGAGAAAACCATTTAAGTGTACGAGGCATAGCTCTATAGCTTATGCTAATCCTATCTTATTCATGTATTCACATGAAATGGCGAAGACTGTGAAGTATTAGGATCTCTGGTCCTTATCAAGTTGTGACTAAACCTTGTCATATCGTATATGATGAAAGCAGCATTAGTTATTAGAGGTTCCATATAACATATATTATACAATTTATAATACTAAAGCCAGAATATAGATATTACAGTTGTCATTATAATGGTTAACAAGCCATCATTGAAAACTTAAAACCAAACATAATTCTTTACTGGAGTTAATGTGAAATTATCTTGTTAATATTAAGCAGGACAAGTAAGCATAATGTTAAGTAAAAAGCACTCATTAAAGTATTACAATTCTTAAGTACATTACAATTAGCTGTAGTTTATTAATATGCACAAATTATATTAACTCTCTTATTGTTAGCAATCTTTTGAAATATTTCAATGTTTTTGATAACATCACCTAAAAATAGATGTATCTAGCAGTACCAGTGGTTAAATTGACTACAACATCATGGAAAATACAGAGAAGCCAAAATAAATATACATCCAAAGTTTAGCACAATATTCAACAAATATCAATTTCTGGAAGGATTTAAGTGTTTTATTCTACAATATCAATAATGAGTTGTTGGCCAGCACAGAGTTGAAGTCTATAAGTTTTATACTAAACATGTTACAGTACTGCATAGTTTGTGCTAAAAAGTAACAATAATATTAGCATATATTAACATGTGAATACCATACACATAACGATACTTTGTTCACTAAAATGTTTTTTTTTCTCTTTTTAAGCACTATGTTTATTATTTACAGGCTCATTTGACTATGAAAAGAAGTCAGGTATGAGCAGCCAATGAGGACAAAACTGATAGATAACCAGCCTATAATTTTTAGGAAATTTTACATTGAAAATGTATTATCTTACATTATAGGATGTTCTACACTGAAGGAATTTAGCACTACAATATCTGGAAGAAGATTTATGTTTAATATCACTTTAGAAACATTTCATCTGAAATGCTTCCTTTTGGTTTGTTCAAAATATTAAAAAAGAAAAATTTGACACAAATTAAAATAAAGTTTCTAATAAAGTTACTTTGTTTTATTTGGTGGGGAAATCGTCCAGAAACATACAGAATAAAATCTGTAATTGACTGTTAATTAAAAAGAAAACCTCTAAATTGAAAATTGAAAACACTTATGATCAATACGTATAGTATCTAGTTTCAAGTTAATTTTATTACAGGCTTCTTATTACTGTATTACTTTCATTCGTCAATCCGTCATACTATAAATTTCTATCTCAGCCTTCTTTTATGAAATTCTGATTTTCCTTATGAGACCTTTAACATAATGATAACTCCCACAATACCAAACAATGCCACACAAGCCACAATCATCATAATTTTTTTCTGTAAAGATACAAAAATGGGATCGAGAAGCTTCTTCTATGACTTTCGCTCATAAACATATTGAATCATACTTTGCAAACAAACATAAAATAGATTCAAAAATGTTTCATACAAACTACTAACAAGAAATACTATTTAAAAAAATGAAATGAGAGAAAATGGTATTTGGCTCCAACTAGATTTTACAGTACTGTTGTAACACAGGGTTGGTATCGTGATTTTGATCACAATTTGTATTCATTTTTGCACTTTTCCCATAGAGTCACTAGGAAAAAACTTATCCTGGAAAATTACCAAATCAAATATCATCCCACCACTCAAAGTGATTTGTTCCAAAAGGTAACTTTTTAATATTTAATCATTAAAAATTGAACACAAAAGTCTTCATAGATTCAAATCTATTTGGATACAACATTTAGTTTTCTCTCATTATAAGATATCGGTGGGGATTCGAGGTTCCATACAAAAGTTTTTAATCAGCATACATATAGATATTCTAAGTCATGGCACTAATGTTATTACAAGGATCGCTACAATTACGAACAAGACACCACAGCACACAATTATCATAATTTTTTTCTGCAAGATAAGAAAAAAAGAGAACTGCAAGCGACAAAATTTACCAGATGAAATGCGTTTTATTTTTTTCCTTTACTATGAAATTAAGTTGATCTCTTATGTATATTTTTTTAACTTTTATCTTAAAATGTTTAGACTTTCAAGGTAGATATTAAAATTTCTATATTCATGTTCAAGTCCAAAATTAATCAAGAATAATTTAAAATGTTATAGTTTATTATTTTTGCAATTTTAATATTTATTCTTTTTAATCTCTTTGTTTATTAGTAAGTACTTTGTACTTTATTGATTCATTGTTACCAAATTTTAGCTTTCTTGCCATTAATTAGTTATTAATAAATTTGTTTTCTTTAAAACAATTGTGTTTGCTTTTAAAAAATTAATAAGTATTTTGTACTTATCTTCTCTTCATTGACTATTTTTTACCAAATTGTCCAGATTTCAGCCAGAAGTTCTCTTGCATAGTTAAGCAGGGGTTAAGTAAACATTGTGTTAATCACTAAGCGACCACAAATATTTGAAATACATTAAAATAGCTTTAAATAGTAAAATTAATATAAATAAACATGTATGAGCAATTGATATGATCTCTCCATTTGGTTAGGGTTATCAAGGAGTTATTATAGTACACTGGTGATTCTACAGCTACAGCATCCCCCACCACCCGCCGCAGTTAATAGTTTACTTACGGCCTTCCAACAAAACGATCGACAGTAATAAACAGTTCTTTACTTTACAATCATAATGACTGCCACGCAAGCGCAGTAGCGTTTTGAATTCGGATCCAATTACGTCATTGGAAATGACAGAGTAATCATTACATAACACCATTATTAATTGGATTAACACGGATAATTGCATAATCAGCGCAGTTGACATATCTTTGTGCCAAATTTCACCTCCCAGGCTGAAAACAATACAGCCAACATACGCATGAAAGTATCTGGGAATGCATTCACTGGGGTAGATCCTTTTCAGCCGCCGACAATTTTTATGGAACGCCATACTCAACTTGCTCAATTTCAAGCCAATATCATGTGGATTGTTGGTAAAATGTACGGATATTTATCATATAAATTTAAATTATTTAAATTTGAAGACCAAATGACTATTGAATTGTACTTTATCAATAATTTTAACAATTCTGAGCAAAGAAACTAGCCTTAAAAGGCCAGGCTAGGCCTAGGCCTAAAAAGGTTATGATCACATTTTAAAGTAAGGTAGGCAGGACCTGTTCATTCATTCTTTTAACAACATGAATACATTATTATTACGATATCCATCATTAAAAACAAACTTAGGAAACGGATTATTATTGATAATAATTATAATAATTATTGAAAACAGCACTACCGGCGTTCCATAGGTATAGGGGTTTCATTGACGTCGGCGGTCAAAAACGATCTAAACCCATTCACTAAGGCTATGTTCAGATTCACAGCTTAAGCAGAGCGTAGCGTAAGCAAGGTATAAGCTAATCTGTGGCATGACAACCAGGGTGTACAGATACGTATGTGAATTATAGAAATTTACATGGAGAGGGAACCTTATCAATTTTTCATAGTGTTAGTAAAAATATTATAAAATGTTAAAATTTGAATATTGCTTTGACACATTTTAACTAATAATAGGGAATCTACTGGCAAGTAACATATCTATTGACAATTTTATAAAATTTAAAAAATAGTTACTACATTATTAATATATAAATTTTACCTACTACAGTATATATATTTATACATAAATTATGATGATAATAAGGAAGTAAGTCAAACATACTCTAATCTAATTATAACTATCAGTAATTGAACTCAAGATTAAATTATGTTAAACTCATAAGGGAAGAAACTGTCTTGGTTTCCTTCAATGTATCAATTAGTTCAAAAGGCAAACCATTTAAATAAAATGGATTCCACTGACCAGTATAGTCGCAAAACAGGAACTGATGCATGGAAGTATAGTGCATACTCCAAGTAATGAGATACATGCCTTCATGACAGGATTCAATATTTCGACATAAATTATGTCATCAAAAGGAATGATTGATTTTTGATGATGACATAATTTATGTCGAAATATTGAATCCTGTCACGATGACGTGTATCTCATTGCTTGGAGTATGCATTATACTTTCTTACTTGAAAATTGATTAGTGGACCTTTCAGATTTAGGAACTGATGCATTTCGAGAAATTAGCAGATTAAGAGATAAGAAAGGTTTCCCAACTTTACGAAATACCATAAGAAAAACAGTAAATCAAAAATTATAAACATATCCGTTTACATTATCATATTTAGTACAGTTGCAAATTGAAAATGCAGATGTGGACCTCATTTTTTTTCTCAACATTTTGGCATGTTTAAAATGTTCTTTCCATGTTTTGCATTATATAAACATTAGTATGGTAATGCACCATCTTGTGTGATCAATTCAATTGATCTTCCAAAAGCCTCACTATTATTTTTTTAGTTTTTACTTTTAATTATGGTTTCATTTTAGAAAATTATTTGTTTATTAAATTCAATCTTTGAGCTCATTTCTTTACAGGGGTGGGTACATTGAACAACTATATTTATACTTGTGCTGTGCATACATGCAATTAAACAACATGGAAATTGTAAAAACAATAATCTACTACAAATGATGTGAAAACATACATTCAAAACTTGAAATATAATAACATACTAAAAATATAAATTACAATAAAAGGAGGTGGCACCAGTGACAAACCCATTATATTCTTTCTCCATTGTCAATTAACATATACTTCACCAAGTGAATATGCGGTTTCAAATAGGGCAGATCCAGAAGGACAAAAATAAAGAATTATGAGACTTCTTCTATAAAAAATCATTTTCCCACCTCTAATAAACTTTAAAATACTATTTTCTTGTATTTAATGTTATGCATCCAATATGACCGACACATTCTTAAAGAAAATAGCTGCAAAATACAATCCTGAGTCTCATGTATGTCTCTACTGGTAAACAACTTATAAATAGAGTTGTTATCTGAAGATGATGTTCATGAAACGAACATCAAAACTGTCATCAAGGTCAGAAATTATATGGATTGTCAATGTGAAACATTTTAACATTTAATCTACAATTCAGATACTTTTAATAATTGTTTTTAATCATGAAATTTTAACCAATGTGTTATTCTTTTTTTATTTGAATTTTTTTATTTTTTGTGATTCATTTGTGAAACACATGTCTTGTCACTGTAATTGTAATCACATATAAGACACAAGTAAAATAAATAGCTGTGTACAAATTAACTATTTTCTCCAGTTATGTTTTTAATGTTGGATCTAATGAAAGAGCTTATATCCCATTTAACTGGTGCCACACCTTTGAAATACAAATTTACGCTAAACTATAAAAAACATCTACTACATGCTGATTGAAAAAATAACACATGATGAAAACTGTCATTCTACATTATATCAAAACATTAAAATGAAGATAAAAATAAACATATTTAACATTCATAATTTACAATCATAAAAAATTCACATATTTTCAAAATTGAAAGAGATACAGTATCTAAAAAATTTCACAATAATACAAAAAAGATAATTTGTATTACAGAGTATGTGCACAGAGGGTACATCACAATTCATGCATATTAATCACAATATTTAATATTTATAGCATCATATAATATTTATCATATTATTTTACATATATTCACATTAGCTCTCCCAAGACTGGCCACACTTCAGTTCGTCCATTTTTTATCATTTTCTGGATAATTTAGTATACAGAGAGTCGGGTATAAAAGGGCAGATCCAGTAAAGCTGGATGATGGGCCTGACACCAAGTTACACAAGCACAGATTTGATACTGTATTTTAACTGAAAAATAATGGCAATGGGCCTGGGTCCATGGCCCATATAGGGTCCAGGAAATTCTTCTTTTTAATGCTCTCTGATGCAATTACTGGTGAAAAGAGTGTGCACATTTTTTTTTCATTTAACTAATATTCTGTCAAGCCAAAATCGGGGCGCCACATTTCCCTTCTCTTTGACCTGCCCTTTAAATGTACTGTATGTTATATTGGTTTGATGATTTTTGGGAATTAAAAAATGTCCGGTTTAGTATGACATTTACATTTTGCAGTTTGGTCAGTATTGAGAGAGTAGTCTGTACGCTAAGCAACATCAATTATTCAAAAAAATTTTAATTACTAATTTTAACTGGGCTAGTTAATTGAAGCTTTCACTAGCCCATAACATGTTTTACTAGCCTAATCATTCACTAGATTTATAGTTTTATTTTTTCATGTATGTCACCATATATTAATTAATTCATATTCAAACTAGTTATTTTTTTGCTTTGTATCATTTTCAAACATTTCACTAGACCACTGGGCTTAGAGAAATGCATATATACTAGCCCAAACCAGTTTGTTAATAGACATTGTACTGTGGGCTAGTACTTAAAACAAGTCCTGCATATACTTTAACTGCACTGATTTTTATATATTTAAAACCTTTACTTTCTGTGTTAACTAATAACTGTTTAATTTAAGAGCATGACATCAGAAACCTAATTTTAATTTATTGATTAAGAAGACAATTATATTCTAGAAAACCAAGTTGTAATACTTAATTGTAATATTATTAATTGCCTAATAATAATAATAATAATAATAATAATAATATAAAAGTAATCCTAAAGCTTTTAGTTACAAATATAACTTAATACAGTTACAAATATAACTCAATTGCCATGCAACAGAAAACAACATATTTGATTAACAATGTTGAGTAACAACACACCACAAACACATAAAACACCATTTAATAAGCCTATTTAGAGTTACAATTGCACAACACTACACTTCATTATATAACAATTTGGTTTCGAACATATTAAAAGTTTAATTTTTACCTCACTTTCAGAGGTCCCAAGTTATAAAAACAGAATTCCAGGATATTTTCTTGTGGTCGCCTGTGCAATATTTGTAATGTGTTCACTTCATAAAGTGTGTGTAAAATACCCTTGTTTAAGCACATTGCTTATTATGAAAGTGATTTCTTATTTTTTCACTGTTAACATATGCCATTGCTCTTCATAAAAAAAAGCATTGCTAAACTTCACATTTCCTTATTGTCAATCAATATTTTGAAAAAATAGGCCAAAAATATAGTTTAATTGTGAAAGTTTTTCAAAAACCTGGAGAATTTCCTGGAGAAAACTAAATTCCGGGAGAAAATTTGATAATTCCGGGAGTCCGGGAGATGATCCAAAATTCCTGGAGACTCCAGGACAATCCTGGAGACTTGGGAGCTCTGCACTTTATCAAAATACTGTACAGTGAAATACATAGACTTTGCATACAATAGCAAATAAGACACATTAAGCTCAAATGCACTTAGTTTAGGCATTCCATACTCACTATTTTAACTCATTATTTAAACCATGCTTAATGCATGTTTTCTTTTGCCCTATTTTGTCAATTTCTTTTTCATTCCAATTACATTCCTAAATTACAGTTGTACTATTACTGTACATATTTATACATTTTAAAACAATATTATTTTCTTTACTGTATGTTTATTTTGAAATAAACTCACTGAAATTAATTTTATTAAGTACAGTTAGCAAGTACTTTGTTGCTTCATAAATTAAAATGTTTCCTTATAATTTAAAAATGTTCTCATTCCCTCTAGCTAGTTTAACAGTACCAAGTTAAGAGAGTTCTTACATTACCTATTTTCCCTACTCCTATACAAACCTAGTTTTAAATACTGTAGTTTACTAATACTACGGATACAGCTTCATGCTTGGATACAACATCAAAAATATATAAAAGGAAAGAGATCACATATTTAGCTGTAAAACAATTAGTTTAAAGATGTTCACTTCACCTAGGACAATTTCTGTTGGCATTTTATCTATCATGAACAATGAATTTAAAACAGAAAGTGTTTGCAAGTAATTGGTATAAGCCCTGTAATGCTTTCAACTGCGCATTTGCATTACTAAGGTGAAGCCAGGTTGAGGTAATACAAAGATACAGAACTGTGACTCGCAGTTTGTCGGTTGAAAGTTTGTGTTGCTTTGATCTTTGAAGTGGCCACCTCCCGTAAACGGACACTTTTGCCGGACCATAGGGTGTCTGCTTACAAGAGGTTCAACTGCATTACATATGACTGTTAAATTAGTATCCATTGTAGTTTGATGTAACTCATAATTTATTTTGTATTAAACTTAATGGATCTGCAAGCAATGAGATACATGCCATCGTGACAGGATTCAATATTTCGACATAAATTGTCATCATCATGAATCATTCCTGATGATGACATAATTTATGTCCAAATGTTGAATCCTGTCACGATGGCATGTATCTCATTGCTTGGAGTATACATTACACTTTCTTACTTGAAGTTGATTAGAGGACCTTTCGGGTTAATTGATCTCTTTCCTCTATATTCTTTGATAACATCTAAACTGGCAAAGAAGGAAAAAAGAATAGGCATATTGTACTTACGATGCAGGAAGGTATCAAGAATGGAGAACAGATCTAGTGCAAACACTGGTGCAATATTCAACAGCATTCCAATATTTAAATACATTAACTTACCTTTCGAGCTTTACTCTGGTACTTAACCGCTTTCTTAGTGTCCGCCACAGCCGTTTCAACGTAGTTAACCGACTGTTCTACGTTAAATTCAATTAAATCTATCATTTCACCCTATAATACCCATGTAAGCGGCCATGTATTAGGAGATAAAAAAGAAAGAGAAAAAAAACAGAGAACTGTTAGTCGTGTTGATCATAATGTTACTTACCCTTCGCGCTTTACTTTGATACTTGATGGCTTTTTTTGTTTCGATTTTCGCGGTCTCCACGTAGTCAACTGATTGTTCAACGTTAAACTCAATTTGATCAATCATCTCGCCCTATGGAAGTAATATTAGTATGAACACACATAAGAGAAGAAGCAGCAATGGGAATGGTGATGAAAGGGAAGAACAGCTGTGACATCTGACCTGCTCTAACCTCTGACCTTTGTCACCTTACCTTCCGAGCGCTGCTTTGATAAGTAACTGCATCACGCAGTTGCTGATTTACCTCTGTGATATAATCTTCTGTTTCCATGACATTTTTCTCAATGTTATCGATCATATCGCCCTACCATACAATTCAAAGAAATCAAAGCCAACAAGGTATAAAATAAATATTAGCAACTCTAATTCATCATAAAAATATAAGTTTTCTAGTCTGATTAATGGAGAAAATTTTATTAATCTGGTGTTGTGAGGCACCAAGTCAGAAAAGTGGACTTTTCAGTGGGTTCCTTCTGGTGGTCAGTGGCCGATTTAAAGGGAGCTTAACAGGCTTAAGCCCCCTAAAATTGACCCAGAAAATTTGAATTTTTTAATGACAATGGACTCTGATAAATAGATGCAGAGCGGCTGTATACAGGACTCTAATACCCCATTCAGACTAGCATCGCATTGCGATCAGTTGTAGCAATTGTGACAACCGATCGCACCCAATCGCAAAGTAAAATCATGTGTGAATGCTCACCAATAGTAATCGATTGCAATCGATATCGCAAATTGTTACTGGTTGCGATCGGTTGTTACAAT
>JAOTQE010053382.1:0-13665 GCA_025631205.1 Nesometra sesokonis
ACATGGAGGTGTACTATTAATTCAACTGCATGCACTGTGTGCATAGGAACGTCGGCGGCCGTAGGCCTCTGGTTTTAGAATCTCCTAAAGTTAATCTTTTCATTGATATGTCATTTGAAATATTGAACTTAAGGAATTTATTTAGGAGTAACCATTAAATTTCTCAGGAAATACATAGATGAAAGGAATTGATTGCACAAAACTGCACTTATGGCTATTTGCATTATACCAACCTCCAAAACTTGAGATTTTCATATCTTATTTAACGTTATAAGAACTTTGACAGTTTATGACCTAACAAATGGCCCGATGGTTATGAGCTTAATGTGAAAACATGGCGAATTAAGTAATCCTTAGGATCACCAAGATCAAAGAATTGATCTTACAAAATTGAAAATACAGTATGGCTATTTATAATAAATATCCCAATCCCCAAAACTTACTTTCTCACTATGACCTTTGACCATTGATAACCTAATAAATGGAATGGTTGTTATGCACTTAATGCTAACCCTTTCCTGTCTGGCACACTACCCTTCCAATGGCCTGAAGGTATTTACCCAATACTTAAAAGGTGGTAAAACGCCTGAGTTTATGCATAAAATTCAAAAGAATATCCAGAAAGTGATAGAAAATCAATTTTGCTTCCAAATTGTGAAGAAAAAAATTGACCTTTGACCTCGTTTCAAGGTCACGTAGGCCGAATACTTATTCATATATAGAATGAATAAGTCACCATAACACAGGGTTCTCTAGGTAGGCCAAATAAAAAATCTACTTCGTCCAGAAAACAAGCCTTTTTGAAAACAATTTGATCAATGGGGAATATCGAACAAATAATGTGACATCAATAGAGATGTTTTAATTGTGGGCAGCATACCTCTAAAACGAATAAGCGTTATAATTCATGGTGGCGGAGAGACCCCCTATGCAAAAACATAGGGTTTTTTATGGCGTCAGAGAGACGCCCTACAACTTGAAAGGGTTAAGATATGGCAAATTCAGCAATATTTAGGATGATATCAAGGTAAAATGAATTGATCATACAAAACTTCTCTTACAGCTATTTATTACCTCTAACCAAAACCTGAGATTTCCATACATCAACAATATGTGATTTTTGACCGTTTATGAACTAATAAATAATGTCTCGATTGTTAAGAGATTAATGTTAAAAATACCAAATTAAATACTACTTAGAATGATGATACATACGTCAAAGGAATTGATCACTTTAATGTGATAATAATACATCTGTACTTATGACTATTGATATTATCCCTACCATAAAACTCAAATTTTCATACTTTTCAACAAGATGTGACCTTTGACCATTTATGACATAATGCTCTGAGTGAAACTGCCCTATGGATTTAAACAAGTTGTTTCATTTCACACCCTTTCTGAGCTCTACTCTACTGACATAGATATGGCAAAAAATGAGTGGGTTTTTTTTAATGAGGTTGCTCATTTGCATAATTAATGTTAATGATGTGCATAATTGTAATTCAACAATATGATAATAATAAATTGAGAAAAATCCAGAAATTTTTTTTTTCTCGTAATTGGCGGAAACTCATTTTCATAATTAGTTTTAATTACATGCATAATTTTAATTAAAGAATGCGTTGATAATATTTTTTTCTCATGAAAACATGAGTTTGAACATTTTATGAAAACTGAATGAATAGGTACAGACAAATTCCAGAAAATTAGTTTTTTTTTCATAATGGTGATAGCTAATTTGCATATTTATGCAAATTAGGTAGGTTCTTTTGTCTCATTTTGTTTATATCATTCAGTACTACTTTGAAAATGTAATGAAAAAATGGGAAACAACTTTTTCTTATTTGTGATGTTTGGAGTGTTTAAATCTAATTTCCAAGAATCTACCCAATATTTTTTTTTTTACATAAGCCCACAGACTATATAATGCCTTGGTATTAAATGTGTACATGCTCGATCCTAGGTAAACAAAGTCTCTTCAAACTTGAATTTCATTGGGTGATTACTGTAAAACGCTAAATTTTCATGTGTCCTTAATTCTTGTGAATTTCGCGATAGCATGACGATCGCGAAAAATAAGGGCACGCGAAAATCTTGAAGATTTTATTTGTCAAAAACAATTGCCAAAACATATTTTCCTAAAGATGATGTGATAATATATAAAATAAATGATCTTGTTTTTTTGTTTGACAATTATTCACAAATCGCAGTAAAAATATTTTTTTGTGAAAAATCTAACGCTTTTAATGAATACTTTAAATCTCAATCGTTTATTCTTAATCATGACTATGTTTCTCGGGATTTCTTATATAAAACTGCATCTAGACTATCATCTATTACCTTATCTGTAGATGTGATAAGGCAATTATTAAATTCATTAGATAGTAACAAGGCGATCGGTCCAGATGAAATTCACAGCGTAATATTAAAGGAATCTGCAGAAATTATTGCACCCCATCTGACAAAGCTCTTCAATCACTGCCTAAACATGGTTATTTTCCTGTAGAATGGAAAAAATCAAATATTCCTATTCACAAAAAAGGTTTAAAATCTATATTAGAAAATTACCATCCCATTTCTATTCTTTCGAAAAATTTTTGAACGTGCCATATTTAACCTTGTTTTTGAATATTTTACTGATAACAAATTTCTTACAAGATTTCAATCTGGATTTACACCAGGCTACTCAACTTCATACCAGCTTCTATATCTTGCAGATACTTTTCTTCGATCCCTAGATGATAAGAAAGAAGTAATGTCAGTGTTTATGGATATCTCCAAAGCTTTTGATAAAGTTTGGCACAGTGGTATTATATTTAAATTAAACCAGTATGGCATCACTGGTACTCTCTTAAATTGGTTTCAAAGTTACCTCAATTCACGAGAACAACGCATAATTATTGAGGGTACTGCCAGTCCATGGTCAAAAGTTATAGCAGGGGTACCACAAGGATCAGTCCTGAGTTCCTTTCTATTTATTGTCTTCATAAACGACATAGTTGAAAATATAGAATGTAATAATGCCAACAAAACTAAAGCAATTCTTTTTACAAGGCGTCAAGAACTTAATAATGTAAAATTAAATTTTAATAACATACCTCTACAATTTGTGAGTGAACACAAGCATCTTGGTGTAATGTTCAATTCAAAACCCAAATGGGACACCCATATTCAGTCTCTAATTAACAAAGCTTCTACATCCTTAAATATGCTTCACCATGTAAAAAATGTTCTACCTCGAGAGACACTTTTTAAATTATACATATCGTATATAAGACCTTTAATGGAATATGCATCCCCTGTCTGGTGCAATATTCCAGAATATTTAAGTGATAAATTAGAAAATATCCAATTATCTGCAGCTAGATTGTGAATTGGTGCATGGAGACATGCAAGCCACAATGCACTAAGACTTCAGTTAGGTTGGTTATCACTAAAAACACGAAGAGAATTTTTGAAGTTAATTTTATTTTATAAAATCATTAATAAACTAATGGCAATATATTTATACTCCTTATTTAAATTTTCAGATAATGTTGGTCTTTGCGTAACATTAGAAATATAGTAGTGCCTTCTTGTAAAACTTCAATGTACCATTTATCTTTTGTTCCATCCATCATTAAGTCTTAGAATGAGTTAGAGAATGAAATAAAAAACTCGTCTAATATTTGTAAGTTTAAAAAAATGTTATCACAATCTAATATTTTTAATATAAAGTATAACCCTGATTATATTTAACTGGTGAAAAGAAGGTAAATCAAATTCATACTAGAATACGTGTTGGCTTTAGTATCAACTTTCACCTTTATTCGCATGGACTGCGTGATAATCCAGGTTGTACTTGTGGCTACAATGTTGAGTATCCGCTTCACTTTTTACTTCATTGCCCTCTATATACAACTCACAGAAAGGAATTGCTCACAAATGTCGATACACTTGTCTGAAAAATGTTAATTAAAGATACTTTTTTAAACGTCGATTTTAAGTTATTTTCTCAATTATTTTTGGATCAGATAATCTTACTATTAATGAAAATATATCTTTATTTAACTATGTTCAGAAATTTATTATTGAATCTGGAAGGTTTGATTAATCTATTTATATACGTATATATTTTTTTTTGTATTACTTGAAGACCTTTTTGTTAATATACTAAAGTGATGTAATTTTTGGAGGCTCCTTGTCGCTAAGGTTACACCTTGTGAAGAGCCTCTATGAAAAATATTGAATAAAAAAAAAATATATATATATACTACAAACAAGCAGTAAAGCCTATGACTGTATCCCCTACGAAAGAGAGCAGAGTAAGCTTATCGCGGCAATCACCAAATTTCGGGACCCACACCATTGGTGTGGTCTCCGCCAAAGCCTGATAATAGGCAGGGTGAGAAGGTCGTCTAAAAACATGTTTATTTTGTGAAAATAATAATTTTGGCACTATTAAAAATTCATATGCAATAAATGTATCTCTTATATGACGTATGGCTCCAACATCTCCTTATTATCGATAAAAAAAAATTTTTTCAAACGTGGGTGCAGCCATACTTCTTAGAAATTAGCAAAAGGTGGCGCTATACATCCGGGTTGCTTCGCTTTTTGTCGATGTCTTTCAGTTCACGAACACATGGGCAAATGAAAAGTGATTTTAAAGTAGGCCTAAGACTAGGCAAACCAATGAAAAACTAACTTAGCATGTTTGGGGCCTAAGCTACTCACTCGATTGTAGGTAACACTAAAGGATCGCGAGACCTGTTAGATAAATCGGAAAGTCATTCACTCATACAGGTAGGTGGATCGGGCCTAGGCTTCAACGTTGTCACCAAAGACAAGTTAGGGCTCGAATTTCACCAAGGCCATTTGCCGCCGGTGCCCTCTCATTTGGCCTCAGTGCCTTCAAAATTTCACCATCATCAAGGCCACTTTGGCCTTGGTGCCCCTTATTTTAAATAATAAATAAGGATACAATTTGAACAAAATGGCCTCAGGTGCCCTGTTGTACCCCTTAAAATCAAGCCAAAAATGGCCTTGCCCCTACAAAGCCCAAATTCGAGGCCTGATAGTTCTATAATTTTAAAACTAATAACGTCATAGTCTTCAAAAACAAGTTTATGAACAAATAACAGTCATTGTGTGCAACATATTAATAAATTAATAAGTCAAAATCGTGTATAAATTGTATTTATTAAAATGTCCCATCGCGAAAATAAAAGGCTGCAAAATTTTTTAAATCATGAAATTGCAAAAATTTAGGGCTTTACAGTAGTCAACAACTTATCAAAATTTTTCTTAATATTAAGTACACTTGATGAATTTACAACTCTAGCAGGGAGATTATTCCAACAGTTAATATTCCTGTGCAAGAATGAATATATCATGACGTCCAATCCTGTGTGTATTTTGAATATTTTATATTACTGTCCCCTTGTACCACTTCTGTTAAATTTAATAAAATCTGTTTCGATCATATCACCTCTAAGACAGCGGCATGTCAACGATGGCAATTGAGGCGAATTAATCATTCTTCATTAAGATAAATCTTTTTTTAATGGACAGCAACAATTTTTTTAAATCTCATACATGCTTTCTATTCATGTTAAAAATGTTTTTGTTTGTTTTGCCATTATTTGTCTGATTTTTAAAGACAACTGTTTGTAATTTGAATGTAAACTTGAAAAATAATTTTGAATGAAATGTGTTTTTAAAGGTTACAGACTTTGGTTTTGCTAAACGAGTCAAAGGGAGAACGTGGACGTTGTGTGGAACGCCTGAATACCTCGCACCAGAAATCATTCTTAGTAAGGTAAACATCAAATTCTCATTTATTCATTTTTGCAGTTAATTTAAGCCCCATGACCTGAAGTTTTGTCTGTATAGTATATTTATTTTAAGTGTTTAATGAAGTGCGCCACCAATGAATGATAAAGTTTTATATATTTTTTATTCTCATTGCTTTTACCCCAAAGTCCTTGAAATGTGACATCATCTACATTACATTTTTCAAGACATTGCAGATAATCATCATGTCTTTCCAAGTTTTGGCCATTTTACAATTATATTAAGGGGGCGTATACTTCAGATCAAGATTAAAAGTGATATATTCTAATTGCTTGTGGGCACGTCATGAACAACGCGCACATGTGAATGAGAATTTTGAAATTCCTACATTATTTTAGATTTAAAAAATTGCTCTATTCATTTTCTCACTTATCTTTGCTCAAATTTTATGCAAACATCAGTATATTTGAGCTAAGATATGTCTGTTACATCTCAAAGTCATTGAATTTAATTTTTGTTAAGCAAAAATTCTTTGCATTGTGACATCATTGACGCGCATCTGTTTTTTACATAACATGTTACACAACTGATCATATCTTAAAGACCAATTGTCTGGGCCGTAGCCAGAATTAAAAAACAGACGAGGCAAAGTCAAAGGGGGTCACGTAGGATTTCAGGGATTGGAACCCTCAGTCGGAAGTCGGAGCGTGAGTTCTCCTTAAAAAGCCAAATTTTGAAAATTTCAGACGAGGCGACCCCGCCTCGTCTGCCTCATGCTGGCTACGGCACTGATTATAATTTGTAAATCAATTTTGAGAACCTGAGAACCTGTACTTGAGGTCAATGTTTAATAAAATCATGTTGTAGTTGGCTGTGCATGGCTTATTGAATGGCTCTTTTGTCAAATAAACGTGGATCAGCTAAGTCGTCCTGTGCGAGTGATATGGCCGAGCGGTTAAAGCAGGGAAACCATGAACCATGCATAAATAACAGCATGGGTTCGAGGCTCGCTCGCACAATGGTTCTGGTGGTGGAACAAGTCTTCTTGGATAAGGACTATAAACCATAGGCCCAGTCTACAAAAACGGCTATTGTGCACTATAAAGAACCCAGTACATCTTTCGAGATGAGTAGGGGGTTACCCCGGTGTACTGGTCCATACACAAACCCTGCCGTGGTCAGAAGGATGTGCGCTAATACAGTAGCTGCATAGGACATGACGTAACCCTTAGGCTAGTAGCAAGATATTGACTGCAACATCTAGTCCACTGCGCCTTTGATAATTCGATTTGAATTGAATTGGCGCAATATAAATGTCTAAATTATTATTATTAAATTATTATTAAGTTCAAGTCTGCTTGTTTTTTGAAAATGTCCAATCGTGAAAATAACAGTTGCAAAATGTTAAAAATTTTAAAATCACAAACATTTAGGGCTGCGAAAATAAAGAGATCTACAGTATATTCAGTACCTATAAATTAACAGAATCATTTGCACCTGCATAACAAAGAATGTACTTTATTTTCAAGGGATATAATAAAGCAGTGGATTGGTGGGCATTAGGTGTCCTCATCTATGAAATGGCAGCAGGCTACCCACCTTTTTTTGCTGACCAGCCAATTCAGATCTATGAAAAAATTGTCTCAGGAAGGGTAAGAACAAATAGTTATAGTTAAGTTTAAGATGTTTTTTTATCAGGAAGATTATCAAAGATTTTTGCCCAACACTGTTGTGAAATGGAACAAATATCCAGTTTTTCTTGTATAGGACTTCAACCAAAAACTTGATCACTAACTTGTACCACTAAGCTAAAGTTTGCACTTGAAGGCTAGGATTTAAATTTAAAATTATTTTCTGGATTATGAGATATTATATTTTTGCCAAGGCCATAACTATTGGGCAATTCCTAATATACGGAGGTCATCTGTAAAATTTAACCCTTATCTTGGTGATGAAGGATAAATTTTCCACACTGGATGCATTTTTTATTTATAATATGAATATTCAATAAGCTATCCTTGCAGCGTATCCTGGCGGACCTGTATTGATAAACGATCATGAGCCACAAAACTAAGTACTTATCATCATATTTCTTTAACTTTTTTTTCACAATTTCTTTACCTTTTTTTTCACATAAAACCAAAATTGGTTTCAAATTGTTCAGAATATGCAAGTTTATATTCCCATTAATGAGAAATCTGAAGCTATTCTTAACTTCCTTACCTGGAATCACTGTAGTACATGTGGATTTCCCTCCATTTTCTAAATTAAGATTTATGATGGTTGATTTTTTTTGAAGATCCATAACTGTCAGGCAACTTCTGTTAGATGGCCACCTGTAAATTTTGACTTTTATATCATGGTAGCAACCGTCAATATGCCTTGAATTTCATTCCTGTTTGTGTATTGTGTATTTAACATAACTTTTAAAAACTTGCATTTTTTTATTTCTTTCCAATGTGCAGGTACGTTTTCCATCACATTTTACAGCAGATTTAAAAGACTTGCTACGGAATCTCCTACAAGTAGATTTGACAAAGCGATATGGAAATCTGAAGAATGGTGTGAATGATATCAAAGGGCATAAGTGGTTCAGCACTACAGACTGGATAGCAATCTATCAAAAAAGGGTATGTATAGTATGAGTTGGCTGCTATAAAATCACTGTAAGCTGCAGTTGAATGATAAAAGTGTAGAAATTGTGTACTCGTTAATTAATAGTGTATGTTATGTCCCTGTCAGGTTGTTTGATATGTATTATCAATAGAAAATTCATTCATTTTAAAGATAGTTTTTACTTGAGAATGTAAAGAATGGTCATGCAGCTAGTACTACTCACATGGGCTGCACTGCAGTGATGGCATAGTTAGTGTATTACAACACAAGGTTAAGGTTTTAGCCGGATGTTTTACTACCTTTATGATTTTAACTGTTACTAAAGAATGTTCTTGAATAATTACTATATTGATTAGACTCATTTGTTATGAGCGTACAATATCATTGTATTTCATCATCTCATACAGTAAATCTGAAAAAAAAAAGATTCTTCTGTCCTTCTCTGGCCTCATTTGCATAGTTGCTAACATATGTTCTCTTGGAGACCCTTTTCGAAACCTCTCTAATAACATATCAAGAATTTTCATGTACATTATGCATAGATATATTACCAGAAATAAAAGTTAGATTGAATAACCAGAAAAAGCGGCCTAGGCCTAAATCTAGAGCTCCTTTTCAGATCTAACAGCAATTAAGCCTAGAATCATATGAATGGAGTGGCGGCATCAAGACATTTTTAAGAGGTGATCAGGAAATTTAAATCCATGGACTGGGTGTGTCGTTCGTTTTGATTCTGATAAGTAAAAATTCAAATTATTTTACCTGCAACCACATTGACTGTTGATTGGATGTTACATATGTGACATAGAATATACAAACAAATAAGCATCATATTCAATAATTGAAAATGGAGTGGACAGCGGAACTATTTATATGCTTCATAATTGAGTATAATGTCTTTGGATCTCTCAGTTTCAAGTTTGGCAATGAATAACATGATGTGTTTCTTGGATCAGGTAGATTTAACATATTTAAAGATTGGCCATAAGGTAACCCTGGAATTATACTTCCTCCTGCGCTGTGTTGGGTTCTCTCTAGGGCAGATGCCCATACCGTTGAGGCTTCTCGTTGTAGATAAATCAGCTAGGCAGGAACTCAAATGAGATACTTTTTATAATTATTTATAATCAGAAGGGGAGTAAACCACCAAGTAAATATACCTAGTATATTTTATATAGAAACGTAAACAATGAGAAAATCTGCTGAGGTGAAAAAAGTCGCCCCAACCAGGACTCGAACCCAGGTCACCTGCTTGATATGCAGACGCCTATACCACTCGGCCATTAAGGCTGTGTGGCGAGTTCAAGTTCGATTAGAATACAACTCTTCTCACACTTAACAACGCACGTCGTGACAACACTCGTCCTCCAGTATGCATGTAAACAGAGATCAATTTGATACACTTCTCATTGTAGATAAATCAGCAAGGCAGGATCAAACAAGATACTTTTTATAATTATTTATAATCAGAAGTGGTGTGAACCGCCAAGTAGATATACCTTTTATATTTTATATATAGAAACGTAAACAATGAGAAAATCTGGTGAGGGTGAAAAAAGTCGCCCCAACTGGGACTCGAACCTGGGTCACCTGCTTGATATGCAGACGCCTATACCACTCGTCCATTAAGGCTGTGTGGCGAGTTCAAGTTCGATTAGAAAACAACTCTTCTCACCCTCAACAACGCACGTCGTGACAACACTAGTCCTCCAGTACGCATGTAAACAAAAAACAATTTGATACACTTCTCATAGTAGATAAATCAGCAAGGCAGGATCAAACAAGATACTTTTTATAATTATTTATAATCAGAAGTGGTGTGAACCACCAAGTAGATATACCTTTTATATTTATATATAGAAACGTAAACAATGAGAAAATCTGCTGAGAGTAACAAAAAGTCGTCCCAACTGGGACTGGAACCCGGGTCACCTGCTTGATATGCATATCAAGCAGGTGACCCAGGTTCAATTTATTATTAAAACCATATTACACTTTTCATAAGCTCTAAAATGATGGGTCAGTTACCAAAATCGGACATTATTAACTGAAGTTATTAAACAAAATTTCCTTTGTATTTGTTTATATTTCCTAATGTTTATTTGCTTATTTCTCAATAACTTCCTGTGTGACAACTAGGTGGTCTTGCCACGACTAGCGTCATTTTATCATTCATTGCAAAAATGATTTGCACTAACATGGGATTAGATGGATGGTGAGGGAATAGAACCAATAAATAAATAATATTAGTTTTAACAATAAAATAGTAACAGCAGAAGCATTTTTTTTTTAATTTTTGGACAAGGGAATTTGTCCTGGGACAAGTGATTTTTACTTTGAAAATAGCATAGTCACTGTTTTTTTTATGAAAGCCGAGACATAGTTTGGATGGATTGAAAGACATTAGTAAATAACAATTACTAGTTTGCTAACTGCTTCCTGTCGCTTATTTATTTCATGCTTTTCTTGTTTGTATCCATATACTCTATATTCTTCAGGTTAAAGCACCATTCTTTCCAGATTGTGGTAAAAAGGCTGGCAGTAGTGAATGCTTCATTAACTACCCTGAACAGCCGCTGACTGTATCCAGAACATTGTTGTACGCGGAGGAATTTGCTACCTTCTAGGTTCAGTAAATTTTCTCAATACCAGTTGTATGTGAAATTTAACTCTGCATTTCAGACACACCAGACATTTTCCTATGATTTTCATTTTTTTTTCTCCTGTTTTAAAATTTAATTTACTAATGAAAATTATCAAAATACATGCATGCTATTTGGATTGCAGTTTTCAGAAAAGTTTAATAATGTATATTTAGTCTTCTTTTCAAGCTTTGGACTTTAATTGATGCATGAATAAGTATTCATAATTTATTTCGCTGTCCGCTTCTTGAACATTTTTTTTGTCATTTTTTACACAGGTAGATTCACTTGGATGAGATTTACTAGATTGTATGGAATTTTATACTTAATTTTGTATTTTAGTCATCAAACTAAAGGTACCCCCAGTGAAAAAAAATAAATAATAATAAATTATCAAAAAAAACATGACTTGTCAGGCAAGTTGGTTTTGATCCTACCTAAATGTCTGCATAACTATAGGCTTCTATGAGTTACATTCATGTATTATCTGTAATAATAAAGAGTAAGAGAAAGTCACAAAATTAAAATGAGAATCCAAATTATATCATATTTTTCAATAAACAAACTTTTTATTGGTTAATTGTAATTTTCAACGATAAATTTGATGACTAAATCCAAACTCACAAGAATGCTGATCCTAGACTGATCCTAGACAGACTTTATATTGCTGTTAAAAAAAAAATGAAAGGAAAGAAAGAAAAATAAAGAAAAAGATTTTTGACAATAATACCTGATCCGCAATTCTTGCAGATCAGCTAATAAATTGAAACATGTATAGTGTGAAAACAAAATTCAGTATACTAAAGTCCTAGTAGAACTAAGTTAAAAGTTAATTGGCAAAAAATCCCAAAATAGTATTGTTATATTACTTAGTGGATCAGGTATTGTTATTGTCAGGATATGAAAATCATTAGTTTTTGGCTACTTGATTTTCAACATGTGCGATAAACTTTTAAAAAGCTTGAATTCACTTTTTAATCAAATTAGGGCATGTTTCATACCATTTTGAGCATTTAAAAATTTTGCGAACGCTCGCATATTTTTGAGCGCGTATCACATACAGATGATAGAAATCACATTTTTTTTTGTAATATTATGGGTTTGGAAGAATCGCAATGCCCTACTAGTCTAGGCAATCTAGCATTTAAAGTAAAACAAATTGCAAACAAAGGTTTTTTTGTTGTAATTAAATATATATGATGACGGGATAAAATTTCACAAATCACACCTGTAACACCTCGGGAACATACGCAAATTAGCTAAAATATGCAAATTAGGTGTCAAAATATAGGGTACCCATATCCCGACAACCGCTGGGTGTAGAGTGTTGATGTGTGTTCCAAACTGTTCAAAATATGTATATTTCTATTTGCTCCAATGGAACTTTTTGCCCAAAAATGGCGTTTTTAACCTTTGACCTCATTTTTCCAGTATTCACCTAGTTTTCACAAATTTTGCATAACTTCAAGACAACTGTTGGTAGACGGTTCATTTTAGTATCTAGATTTTCTAAAATATGAATTCTTCATGATAGAGTATAGATTAGAAATCACACACCAGCCACCACATGCTCTGCATACTTGCAAATTGGCTTAAAATGCAAATTAGGGGTGGATTTATAACAGGGCGCAAATAACTCGGCAACTGCTGCTTGTATAGAGTTGATATTTTCTTCCGAATTGCTTAAAATATTTATAATTTGTATTTGTTCCAATAGAACTTTTTGACCAAAATTGACGGGAAATGCAGTTTGTAGAAATATTTCATAGATTTTTTGTAAAACCAAGGCTACTGTTGTTAGAGACTTAGTTTTAGTCCTAGACTTCCTAAAATATTTGTAAGAAATAAATCAAGCCACCTGCTCTAATAATATATAAATTAGCTTAAGTATGCTAATTAGAGGTGATCATAATAAGAGTACCAATAACTCAGCAACCACTAGTTGTAGCAAGTTGCTTTTCTTAACAAATTGTTCAGAATTTCTGCATTCGTCTTTCGTCCATAATGGAACATTTTGGATAAAAATGACTGCATATGCTCTTTTTAACATTTGACCTCATTTGCCCAAGAACTTCCACCAGTGTTGCATAACTCCTTAAGGTACTGTTTATATCTGAATTCATTTAGTATAGTATAAGAGAATCGAGCTGTAACTATCCCATTTACCAGCAAACCATTTGAGAGGGCATTTCGGCGGGTTGGTGAACCAGGTTTTGCCAGAGTTTTATCTCAATAATCCAATTGAACATAAAAAAAGAATACCTCTACTTAAGACTCATTATTACAGCAGTGTCAATAAATAACTAGTACTGTGTTCAATAACCATCATACGCTAGGCCTTCTACTGGGTACTGGGGCCTCTTACACAGGATTACACAAGCTAGCCAACCAACCTTATTAATTAGCCTAAAAAGAACCCCTTTAGCCAGTTGCTGGAAAACATGCTGAAATTCCTTTATTCGTGGTCTAGCTTAGCTTGATATTTGTACACTTTTCATGAAAAATTGCTTTTCAAATTTGTAAAGAAAATGGGCAGCCCATATCTAGTGAAAGAAAATGGGCAGCCCATATCTAGTGAAAGAAAATGGGCAGCCCATATCTAGTGAAAGAAAATGGGCAGCCCATA
>JAOTQE010053393.1:0-33262 GCA_025631205.1 Nesometra sesokonis
AAATAAATAACTATTATAAAAACGAGAATAAAACAAACATTTTATAGCGCCCCCTACAAAATAAGGAGTAGAATTGGACGCAGGTGGCGTACACTATCATTACAGAAATTCCATGCAAAAATCGGCCAGCGTGCTATCTTTACATTATAAGATCTTTGCTAGAGGCCCCCTGTTGAGGGAGGGCTCTGATGAGACTGGAGTAAACTTCTAGCAATTCTAAACAAGGGTCTCTGTTTAAACTGGGTTGATGTTGATGTATTTCGATGGCTTCCCTGATGCGGCGTTTCCATTCATCCGGGTGTAGGCTCATGATTTTAAAGCTTTCATGTAGGATAGCATGGTTCGTACCGACAGAGTGTTCCTGGATTGATGTTACAGGACGGAGTGTAGGGTTCCGGTGGTCTTTGACCCTAGTAGCCAACTGACGCTCTGTCTCGCCGATGTAAGAGTCAGGACAGTCACCACAGTTGTATTCATATACCACACCACATCTCTCGAACGAAGATGACTGATCCTTGATACTTTAATCATATGAAACACAGAAGTCTTCATAGTGTCAATAAAAAGGTCAATCCACTCTCTCTATATATATTAACAGCTTTTAAAAAATGTCTGTCTGTCGATCTTGTCACACACGTTTGTGACTATTTGCGTTTTGTTCTTTCCATATATGATTTCTAATAACCAGCATTGTATGGGTGTCACTTTAAATATCTACAAGATATGAAACAATTATCAACTGATAATATATTAACATCTGAATTGAAATAAAATATTGTTAATAAATACACTTGTAAATGCTTACCTCGCTGTTAAAACTGTATACAAAACATTATTTTCAAATTTTAGGCATATGCAAATTGCGAATAACACCTCAGGCTACTACGTTCGGCGACTTTCGCCTCAGGCATAGTCGCAGAAATGTGACATTTGCATAGCAGGTGGTGTTAATGCTATAAAAGCAAGCTCGACGCAGAATTGCTTCATATGGTTGCTGATCTTGCTTGTATAGCTTTTGATCAGTAGCTGCACTTCAATCGCCTTGTATAGGTGGTTGCCGAATTGGGCTACTAGTCCGGTTTTGTTGGCTAGTGCAAGAACAGTTGGTGAGTGAGACTGACCGACTACTGCTGCTAGCTTAGGCGTAATTACTTCCAATTATATTAGAATACATATACAATGGTACTTTTTTTTATCTATTTTGTGTGCAGCTTTCCACGTCTTATTGTCGGATCAACTTGTTATGACAAGGTCTACAAAATAATTTTTGATTTACACTGGCCCGACTGAATGTTTTTTCTCTTTTTTAATTTTCATAAAATTAATCCAAAATGTGAGGTCTCACCACAAAATGAGTCGCATCGTAGGTGAGGCCAAATTGAGATAATCACCAAAATAGGTCTCAAGTCAAAGAACTGCACATGAATCAGTCTATAATGTAACAAAAATGCTGAAAAACAACACTACAGTATACAGTTATGGTTTTGTAAACTCATGGTTAAGTGGCCAAGAGGGGTTTACATAGCAAGTTCCTTTAATGATTTTCAAAAGTATGGGTATTGTATACTTTATTTAAAATTTAATTAAGTATTCATGTAGAAAATGTAATAAAATTATTGAAAAAAATGATGAAAAGCAGTATTTGTAGGAAGTATATACATCTAATGTGCATACGTTTAACGTCACCAGAACTAAAAGTAATTTTAGAATGTAGAAAGTTAGAATTTTGTCATGTACGATTAAGTAGTATTTCTCTTTTCGGAAATATAAATCAAGAAGAATTTGATTACTGATTTTTATTTTAGATATTGACATCAGGCTTCATGATATTTATAAATATTCAACCATTCACAAATCCTGAATTGAACAAACATGATTATAATGCAGACATTGATCCAGATAAACATTTCTACAATAAAATAAAAACTGACTGCCAATATTACAAGGATCAGTTACAGTTCGAATCACTTTATATAACAAGAGAACTAATAATGTGTTATCTTTAATTCACTCTAAAACTACATTCGCAAATTTTGAAACAGTAATCTGATATTCAAATGCATTAACTGTAAGTCTGACGAAACAGCAATATCTGAGACATGGTCAACTGATGAAAAAGTAGTCTATTTAGTATTAAGAGATACAAATCATATTTTACATCCAGAGAGGATAAAGCAGGAGGCAATATTGCATGTTTCTAAAAAGCACAATTAAACGCAAACATACTTAAATTATCTTTTAAGGAAGAAAGTTGTTGTGAATGCATTTCAATATCAAAATTGCTAATGATTAAAAAACAAACGAACTCAAATATTATCAACCTTCTACTTATAAATTGTATAGGCCTACTACTTTACTTTAATTTTTTTTAATAGGTTTTTTACATTGTAAACATATTTTAATTTGTAAAAGATGAATAAGATAATTTAAGAAGAACTTTCAATTAGTCATAAAATAAGATGTAAAACAGGGTTCTTCTTTAATAAGCATTACGCTTCAGGATTTTCCCTTTTCTTTGTCAAAACAAATTTTAATTTTTCTATATTAATTTTAATTCTGTAAATAATTACAAAGAAAATAAATAAAAGAAATTGTCATTGTCAATGTCAAAAAGGCCATTTATGCTCCAACCATTAATCTTTCACAAAACCTGAAAAATTAATTTCCTGATGAAAACTTAACTGAGGAAGAAAATTTGACAATCAGGGAAGCCCAGGAGATGAGCCAATGGATTGTTCAGGCAATCCTAAATATTTGAGATTGCTGTTATCTCAGACTTTATCTGCTCAACCAATGACTCGCACACTAAATTTTGAATTAATATTTTATAAACTTTAACATAAAATTAAACACTTTTTAAATACACTTTCTATCTGCAAATTATCAACTTTTATATGATTAAATTAATAACAGCACAACATTATTAAAAAAAAATACTTGTTTAGTCATTACAAAGCGATGAGAATTTAAAATGTGATTTCAGTCCAACATTTAATTTCTAGCAAGCTATTGATGACTTTTTAAATACACTTTCTATCCGCAAATTATCAAGTTTTATATAATTAAATTAATAACAGCAAGAAATTATTTTAAAAATTACATTAGTCATACAAAGCGACAGGAAATGTATTTAAAATGCGATTTCAGTCCAACATTTAATTTTTTAGCAAACTATGGATGATTTTTTAATAGACACACAAACAGGCAATGATTCTACACACCAGGTGTTTCTACACAAACACTCTTCCCAAACAAGTTGATAGCTTCCTCTTGAAAATTACTAAGAGATATCAAACAATATTCTTCTTTTCTTCAAAGAACGGAAATATATTATATGTGATCGGCCACGAATCTGTCATAACATTTAAAACGCAGTGTCCACCTTGGCATTTTAATTCTTTGTTGATGATAATCTTCTGACCTAGGAATTTGAGCAGGTTGTGTAGACAATTAATAGGATTAACTAATACGGTATTAATCTACTAACAAACCACAGTAAAGAAGGCCGCATTCGTGAAAATGATGTTGTTTTACGATGAGGCGTACGCAATAAAATGAATTCATAATTTAATGCGTGGGTGCAATGCACAACCATAAGATTTTTTTTATAAAAATGTCACTTGCGTTATGTTGTATGCAGATGTTTCTTTTATTTACAAAAAAAGGAGCAGTTTAGATTCTGTTTACCCTTTATTAGATTTCTTATAGTACTCGTACATCTATAGACAACTAGACCAGAATCAGATTTCTGTCTTTCAGAAACTAAATACAGTTCTCTTGTTATACATTAGTTACAGATTATTTTCCAAAATAAAGAATTGTTTAATCACACATTGGAAACTATACCATCCTAAAATCTCAGTTTTAACAAATATACCAAGAAATTACCTTATAAAAATACACAATGGATACAAAGAGGAACAGCTTCAAAATGATCGTAGCATGCTGAACTAGATTTACAGGTGCTTTTAACCATCTCCTACTGAGCCAGAATGCCAAAGTTGAATTTTATTATGTTAACCTCTATTAGAGGCACTGAAGGGAACCAGTGGACACTCCATGGGGGAGAAAATGTGGCAACTTCTTCATTATATGGGTCAAAAGGCTCATATTTGTTAAAATTGATCACAGCATTTGCTCTAAGTTAATTATAAACAATTTAGGAAGCAAAATGGGAAGTGATTTGGTAAAAATAAAGATGATACTTGGAGTATTTTAATAGAGCCTTGGTCATCGTGCTGGCTAGCCTGCTGGATATTTAGACATTTCATAGAATTAAGGAGTTACAGTAATACTATACTGTATAACAACCCCTTAGCTTAATTAACCAGAACAATAGTAAATATTTACAGTGCCAAGTGGTCAGTTGTAAAAATGGTTACAACAAGGATCTATTTATTTAATGCGAGGTATCACTAACATAACTACCGTTATAACAATCCACCTATTCTGGGACACATTTGGTGCCTGAATAAGCCAAATCACCGCTTTAAACAAAAACAAGCATTTACAATACAATTTCAAAATAATGCAATGAAAAATGCAATGAATTAAATTAATAGTTGTTGGGTAAGGTTTTATTCAAGAAAATGAATACAATGTCAGAGACATACACTAATACATCTAGTGAAGAGCAGACCTTACTGATGACAAATGGGAAGGAAGGCTTTAACGACGATTACGACGCAAAGCAAAAATCACCATTCTTTTCTCACAGTGCATGGGTGCAGGATAAAGCAGAACTGTGAACCATAGCAAATCGACTGCAGAGGTTCGAGGCTCAACTGAACCTGGTCCTGGGTGGAACAAGTTGTCTTCGAAATAGACTATAAACCGTAGGTAGAAACTAAAGAAATAATTGTTGCAGCAAAGACAAATGGAAATGGGCTGGACATCTAGCAAGAAGGAAAGATGAAGCAGACTAACCTCAGAATGGAAACCGCTGTATGGTAAAATAAATAGAGGAAGACCAAGGTCAAGATGGAGAGATGAAATCACAAGATAACTAGAGACACCTGCATGGAAAGACAAAACTATTAACAGAACTGAATGGTGAGATTTAGGAGAGGCCTTTACCCAGCAGTGGGATGAAACAGTCTGATGATGATGATGATGATGATGATGATGATGAACAGGTAGTTACGCCTAGCTACCTCTTGTTGTGCGTTCGCCACTTACTATAGTAAAAACAATTCTCTCGCTGGGCGAAGTGACGTCATCGGATAATATGCCTACGCGCAGGTGGATACTTTATAATATTTAACCGGTCAAAACGGTAGAATTGAATAATAAGTCTTAGGCTGAGGTCCCGAGTTTGAGTGAAGTGAAAAATCAGGAGATTTTATGTCGGCTGCTTTGTTGATCAAATTTGCGTAAATGCAAATGTGCGATGCTTCACAATAAAAAACAGACCACAAAAAAAGTACATCACAGTATGTAAAAATATCAATATTATTGTATATAAATTGTATTTAACACTGGGCAGAGTTGGTATTTTTTGAAGGGACAACCGATTTTGCTCTTAGGTTAGGCCAAGACCCACTCTGAATATTTTTGGGAGATACTTAAAGTTTTCAGGAGAAAAATGTAATTTTTCAGGAGGAGATGACTCAACAAATCAGGAGACTCCCGCCATTTTCAGGAGACTTGGGATCTCTGCCTTAAGCCTATTAATTAAAACTGCTGAACTACCTCACCTATGAGTGAGCAGCCTGTAAAACTGCTCTGATGTTTTGTAAATAGATTATGCTGCCCTCTACAATAACATTTGTTACTTCAATACTTCCAGTCTTGTTTATAATTTTTTTTAATTTAGTTTTCTGTCAAAATATTTTCAAGCATTATTTTATCATTCTAAATACAGTAACTTTCATTTCTTGGACAGATGCAGAAGGCGCACACACACAGATAAGGCAATGGCACCTCCTAAATTATATTAAGAAAAATATAATTATTATACTGTAAGTGTTTTAAGTTAATCCTACAATATATCTGAATATCTTCAGAATGTTCATTTTTCAAGTGACTTTGACTCTCATGCACCCCAAGTCCTGTATCCCTGTGAGTTAATTTGTTTACTATTTTAATTATTGTAATTAATGAATTAATAAATAGGAACAGTGCCCACTTACAAGTGACTTATTTATTTTTATTTATAAGAAGATTTTCAAGCAACAAACACAAAGAAATGCACTTTCAAAGTTCAAAGATTGCCCAAAAAGCCGAGCCGTATCAGGGCTCTCCAAATGCATTTCTCTAATACAAAACAAAAACATGTCGATCCGACAAGATGTGGACAAATGTGCATAATTTAACTAAAAGAAAGGTAATCTTTCATTACTCTCTACATGTGTTGAAGCATGAGACTATTATTATTTACAGTGTAAAGTACAGTATTATATTTAAAGTGATCTAGGTCTAGGCTAGCTGAAGTAGTTGCCCAGTATCACCAAGTGATCTAGGCCTAGGCTAGGTAGTAGTTACCCAGTATCAACAAGTTATCTAGGCCAGGCTAGCTGTAGTAGTTGCCCAGTATCACCAAGTGATCTAGGCCTAGGCTAGGTAGTAGTTGCCCAGTATCCCCAAGTTATCTAGGCCAGGCTAGCTGTAGTAGTTGCCCAGTATCACCAAATGTTCATTCACCGGACACCAGCACATAATTTTATCCAACCAAACAAGACCAATAGCGCTATTCTTCAACTGCCTGAACATACAGTTGATAAAAGATTACAATGAGACTACTGATCGAACTATTCGAGCCAGAGCAGCGACCAAATGAAGGAGTCTTTAATAGTGCTTTAATATTATAGTATTAACATCACCTTCTATGTCAATTTTAAATTTCCACGACTACACCTTTGGCGGTAGTCACAGAACATAGTAGCTTGATGTTTAAAAGTTATTGATTTTGTAGCCTGATGCATTATTCACAATTTGCATAATTCTTGATTAGGAATAAATGTATTTCATACAGTTTTAACAGCAAAGTAAGCATTTACAAGTGTATTTATTACGATAGTTTATTTCAAGTTTAACGTTAAAATATTACTAGTTGATAATTGTTTCATATCTTGTAGATATTTAAAGTGAAACCTATACAAGGGCAGTAATTATAAATGTTTTATGCAAAGAACAAAACTGAATCATTCACAAACATGCATAACTGACTGACAGAAAAACTGACAAACATTTTTTTAAAGCGGTTTAGGGAGAAGTTTTTTCCACGTCTAAAAATAAACTGTATAAAAAGGTATTCATTCATGTTACTTAATATAAATTAAACTAAAAGAAATTAATACAATTTGAGAGAGTTATCTGAATGAACCTTCATACTTTCCATAAAACTTGTAGAATTAATTAAGGAATCCTTAATTAATAGATTAATATTGTAAAACTGTTTTAACAATTTTGCTGCCATTGCCATTATAACTTTAGAGTTCAGAAAACCAAAGTTTGATACCTAAATGGAAAAAAAATTGCAAAAGTCATGTAAATAAGCTTTACAATAAATCACAAATATGCAATAATCACATACCTGCAATTGCTGCTGTTAACAGGCAGGCTATGGTGGCTGCGACTAAACCTCGTACACATGCTGTTGCGATTTCAGATTTGCGCTCTGGAACCAACGGAACAAGACCACCTAACATCACACCCAGGCTACCAAGATTTGAAAATCCACATAGAGCATATGTTGCTATGACCTCTGACCTTATCTGAAGAAGAATTAAGAAATACATTTCATTTGTTAACAAATGATTATTTAAAATTAAAAATCAAATCTAGCCTAAGCTTCATTTTTAAAATTTTATCCTTCTTTAAATTTATCTAAAGATACCTTCCTTAAATAGTAATTAATAATAGGTAGCGTTTGCCTGGCTAGGTAAACTTTAACATTAATGGATGATATCCTTATTTGGTTAATATGTTTGCCTACCAATCTAAAAGTTTCTGGTTCAATCTTGATCCAATACTATGATTATTTACACAAGTACGAAAAATGCCACAAATATATTTATGATACCGGCCATTTCAAATAAGCTCTTTTTTGTTTTGTTTTTGTAGATCAGTAGTACCAGTACCAAACAAAAAAAAAATGTCAGTCATCAGTGATCAATAGTTATAAGGAAAGTACTCTTGTAAAAAGACCACTGTATATTGTGTAACTAAAAATAAAAAAAAAACAATGACTGGGGTCAGATTTGAAGCAGACAATGATCTACTTGTCGTAAGAGTGGAGGTGTAGTTTGGAGGTTAAAATGCATTCCTAACAAACCCAGGCATTCTTCCCAGGTCACCGGAACTTTTTAACGGGTTTTGTTTAGGAAAATGATATTATATTTTTATGACTAACTTTCATCAAATGTTATATTTATTGTTATAGAATATGTGTTGGGCTTCCCAAAAATAATAAATTGTTTGACCTTTTGACCTAGGTCAAAGGTCACATTTTCAAAAAATGTAATTTTGAGGCCTAAAAAGGGTATTTTTTATCAATAAATTGGTAAAAAAATGTCACTCCAATCTAAGTATAAAAAATCATCTGTGGAACTGCTAGAAGTAGTGCCTTCACCATTAGACTCAAATTCACTCTTCTTTAGTTCGTTACATACCAAGATCAACATCCTCCCCCCATTTTTCCTATAATACACCCAGATTACTTAATTTTCGCCATTTTGACCATGTGGGCATGCCATATTCGCCAAATATAGAGAATTATTACCTATCTATAGAGGGCAGCATTACTAAAAAGTGCTTAGTGTGTGTATAACGACTATGAATGTGGTTAAATGCCAAGGCCGTACTGTATAAGGCTCACGCATCCTGGGACAGTTAATTAGGCCGTATGGGATACGGCCCACAACTTCAAAGAAGGTGTTTTTCCCCATAAACTAAATTTGTTCCATTCTCTACACTCATGAGACCTATAAATGTTAATAGTAATTAAATTGTTAATAGTAGTTAAATGTAGGTTAGCGCGGCAAAAGTGGCTGCCATGGGCTTGCAGATGGCCCAGTCATAATTTCCGAGTAATACTGAACGAAATAATGAGTATCATTCAAAGATACTGAGTTGTTTATGCAAGCCATTTTTGTACAATGGTTTCACTATTAATTGTTTTTACCCGAAAAGATTTGTTCCACCACAAGAACCAAATGTGGCAGAGCCAAAAGCCAATAGAGGCATAAGTTGAACAATTGAAAATTGAGTAATTCATAGTTTATGAAACTACACATTATTATCTATAACATTAAAAAAGAAATCAGTTTTATATGATGTTTTAATGCGAAGTTATGAACAATTAAAAACTCGAACATTTAAAATGTAAGTTTGAGAAAACTGCATTTGCAGAGTCATTTTAAATTGCATTTTTGATCATTTTTTGATATTGGAAAATTGTTAATTAATGTAGTATGAAAGTTGAATGCTTAAACTGTATGTTTTTTAAATAAAATTTGAAAAAAATATCTGGCTATTGTGGAAAAATAGCTTAGCAACTTTTGCCTCTTTGGCTTTGCCACAAATATGAGCAGTTCTCAAAAATATGCTAGGGTTTTTGCCAATTCACAGTCCTTTTGTTTATACAACTCGCAGATTAATCCTGTTTTCCTGTGGATCGTTAATCCCAAAAACAATGATTTGAATCAACGTTTTCGATCATTAATTTTGAAAAATGACGATTTTTCACAACGATCGACAGAAAACTTTCGATGTTAAAAAAAGTCTGATGATTTGGATCGTCAAAGTTAAAACCAGGTCAACTTTGACGATTTGGATCGTTAAATTTGGGTGCAAGATATTTTATGTTTTGGGCCTAGAAATAAATCACACATTTTATTTATTAAATTTTCGGGAGTTGTAACTTGCTTTAAAACATAAAATATACAATTATCTAACTAATATATAAAAATTGTAGTTGAAATGCTCATTAAATTTGTTTTATTGTGATTTTAATTTGTCAAGAATAATTACGAATTTCGCTGCGCACAGCGTAGTAAATAGCGGAAATATAGCGGTCCAGCATGATTTGAATTTTGTTGTAAATTTTTTAACTTTTTAATAACGATTCAAATCTGCATTTCAAATCGGCGATTTTCGAATAACGATCGGCAGGAAAACAGGCTTTAATTACAACCATATTCTCCAAGTAACCAGCCTGCATTCGTACCAGACCACAAGCTTGTACTTAATGACTAGGAAATAATTGCAAGTCTAGTGGTATGAATTCCAGGCTAGTTACCGGGAGATTGTGGATTTGAGTCCCACCCGAAAACAACAAACTTGCAAATTTTTTTGCGAGTATTTTTAACTGTACTGAGTATTTGGTACATGTACACATTAATGTTTGGCAAAACAAGTTGTATCTAGTATTCTCCCTGATGCAAAATAGTATAATTACATACATATTGCAGTACCCGCTGCTTATTGGGCTCAAATTCTGTCCCTAGCCACTAAGTGCAAGCTCGGTAGTATAGTGGTACAGATGCCAGGCTACTTACCTGTAGATTGTGGGTTCGAGTCCCACCCAAGAACAAATTGCAAATTTTTTTGTGCGTATTCTCAATTGTACCGAGTATTCAGTACATTTAGACATCCCAAACGCAAAAAAGTATAATTACATACAAGTGCTTTCCTTGAAGTCAAGATGCGATAAGAATCTTTATAATAATCTTGATTCTAATGATGGTTAAAAAACTGCCTAAAAAAATTCTTTGTATACCCTCCTTCATCATCTCTTTAAAAATGTTCCACGCAAAAGTGTTTCATTTCTATTTTTAGCCCAATTACTAATTTACAAAATAACATTAAAATTTGATTGCTCGTTATCCTCAATTGTGCATTCCTGAGTATTACATTTACTTTCAATTAAACCAAACTCACTGAAAGAGCTCCTTTATCCAAGAAATCTCCTAGATTTTGGTAAGCAACAAACTCATTTAAAAACGTCTTGGTACCAATGAGTTCGGCAACTATTCGACAGTCCTTCCTCTCTGTTCCAAGAAGCCAGGCAATTGGGTAAAGTAGGTAGCTACAGATAAGCTGTGAAAAAAATAACAGATTTCAATCAACAGAAAGTCATCTTGGAAATAAGCCCTCCTCTTAAGCTTGCAAAATAATCTCAAAAGAGCCACATTTCTAAAAGAAACTTGTTCTTTTATTTATGGGTATCTTTTTAAAGACAGCATGGGCTCTTTTTGAGATATTTGTATTTTAATAGACACAATATACCAAATTATTATTCAAATCTACTGTTTTAACCAGTTAAACAGTATTATTGAACCGTCCACGAGTAACATCCAACCACACAAGCAGCTGACATCACCCGATTTCCTAACGATTTGTTTATTTCAGAAACCAATTGCGAGTATGCTGTAATACTGTAGATGACAGCCTGCACAATGGCGAACACACAGCTAGAATAATTTCTAATAAAGATAGCCGTCTACCAAATCTAAAAGAATTGGTTGAAATGTATTACATGAATATTTGGGAGGACAATTTAAAATATTCTAGAAGAATTCTAGAATCTGAGAAATGGTACTACAGTATTAAATGTATTTCAAAGTGTTACAATGTGTCATGACACAATACTTGAATGAAATGAAGCCACACATACCCAACTCCCTCATATGATTGGAAATTTTAAAATATTGCACCAATATAAGCACATAAGTGGCCTTAAACTGTGAACAACCTTTTGAAAATATCAAAATTTAATGCAATTCAGACGTGTAATGATTTGAAGGAAAAAACAATAATCTCAACCTGGTCATGTTTCAGTTGGGTGAGAAAATTTTAGAATGACACACCTCTGGCATTCTTTTATATTTAATTAGCGCAATTGAGGGACAAAGAGGATTTTGACCGAAAATAGAAGCCTGAGGATTATTTTACTTGGAGGGTTGAGGATACAAAAAAGGTTGAAAACTGAAGAGTTCGCTAGAAAATATTATAAGCCCCTCCCTCACCCCTGGCTATGGGACTGGCCATGCTGCAAACTTCCTCCCCATTTTGTCACTTTTATCTGATCTTAGTCAAAATGGTCTTTATTTCACTGGAAATGAAGGAGGTTGCTAGCCACCCTATTCAATCACCTAGATCCACCACTGATTTCCATGAAAATTCTTCAAACACCCTGGGGCGGACTGCTATAAAACAGTCTTAACTGACGGTCTTAACTTACAGAATAAAGTCAGCTTTAACACAGACGGTCTTAGCAAAGTCACCCAAGTTAGACCATTGGTATAAAACAGTCTTTCCTAAGACCGTGTTGAGTATTGAATCTCGAACAAATATTCTATAGTAACAGTAATTGAGGGCGATATTTTAGGTAACTTTTATGCCACATCACGTTTGATTGTTTTACGAAAATGATATACTAGTTTTAATTTCATAATATGGTGTATGTTTAAATAGTTGTAGTTATAACAATTTATTAAAACAGGCAATTCAAGGTAAAACAATGCTGATGCCACATTGTAAGTGATTTAAGACCATTTATGGCCTCCTCCATGCAGGCTTTAATATTAAAGACTGCTAACTCCTAAGACCGCGGTATAGCAATGGTCTATAATTAAAGACAGTGCGTGAAGTCACGATTATAGACAGTCTTAAGCTTAAAACAGTCTAAAGACCGCTTATAGCAATCCGCCCCTGATGTTTTTACATGGTATACACAAGTTGGTAAAACTTATGATGCTTCAACTGATAGCAATGACATCTAAATATGTTCGAAGTCAACCGTAATCAACAGCTTACCTCAAATGATAGGTTGTCAATGCCAGCCATGTAGCCCAGTTCATGTAATACTGCATTTACAAACTCCAGTACAGATATAATAGCAATTAGGTTTGCTAGCACATAGCCACAGATTTTCAATCCATCTTTAGCACCACCGTACAATGCTTCCAACACATTTTGCTCCTCTCTGAAATAAAGAAGAAAAATGTTTACAAAAAAAGTGCCACATCCAAATCCATTTTAGCCTTTAAATTTATTTAACCAGTAATATTTAACTATCCTATATAGAAGGATCTCAGATTTATTTCAGTTTGGTGCTTGATTCTTCAAAGAAGCCACATTGTCATCATTTTTAGGTAGGTGTATGCATCTACACCACAAGTTCCAAATTAAAAAAGCCAAGTTCGAAATTCACTTCAGCCTGAAAAGGTATCCTATTGATAAAATTTTGGTAATAATTTTCCCAAACCCGGCTCTCAAACTCGTAAACTCACAATGCAAACCTCCATGCATGGATCGGCTAATCAAATGGACTTGCCCACTCAGCCACAGAGAATTCCCAATTAGTAACAGTGGCATAGCTGTCGTCAATTCTTAAGGGAGAGAAGCAGCTTTGAGGTTATTTCGCAACTTGCAATTGTTCAGTGTATCCACATGACTCAGTTCAGCATCATTGAATGTCATTAAATATGTGCAGTAGTTATTTAACACATGCTCAGTATTTTTTGTGTGAATTCATCAGAATTTACAGACGGTTCTTGGTAGTTTTTTTCGCAAATCCCTTCCCTTCATGGTATATGCTTCCTCTTCTTACTTTTTCTTATTGCTACTCACTCTTGTTCCTATCTGCCTCAAGGGCGGTGCAAAAATATTTATATCATCATTCCACCAAGCTTCAGGGTTTGCGATCTGGGCTTGTTTCGAGACATGGCCTTAATTTATGAGATCTGGGCTTGGTTTGATTGAGGGTTTGAAACAAAGGTTTGATGGAACGAGAACAGAGTTTGGGTTTGGGACCTGGACTTGGGGTTTGAGACCTGGGGCGGACTGTTATAAAACCTGGCTTAACTGGCAGTTTTACCTCGTAAAAGAAAGTTGGCTTAAACACATAGGCAGTTTTAGAAAAATCACCTAAGTTAGCCCATAACTATAAACCAGTCTTTCCTAAGACCATGGTGAGTCTTGAAATAAAATCATTTTCTAGTTAAACATTAATAGAGGGAGCTATTGTGTTTAACTTCAGTGTCACATCATGCTTGTTTTTTTTTAATAACATTATACAAGCTTTATTTATGATAGGGTACCTGATATTTGTATACAATTTATTAAAACAGTCTGCTCATGGTCAAATATTGTGCCAATACCATGCTAAGAGGGACTTGACACTCTCTTCAAACAGCCTTTTATATCAAGACCACTACCTGCCAAGATGGTGGTATAGCAATGGTCTACAAGAAAGTGCATGATGTCCCAACTGTAGGTCTAAAAATCATTGGAAGACTACTTGTATCAATCCACTACTGGGCTTGAAATTGACTGGAAGGTTTTCTTGAGTTTGAATCCTGATGGTTCCATACCTGGGTTTGAGGGTTTAAAACGTGGGATGAGGCATGGCCTAAAGTGAGATTGGGTTTGATACCAGAGTATATGAAACCTGGAGACCTTAACTTGAGCGTGTGAAACCTGGCTTGAGAGCTGAACCTTGGGGTTGAGTTTTTAACCTGGACATAAGGTTTGACACCAGGATTTGGGTTGAGACAGGTTTCAACCTGGGCCTTGAAGGTTTAAGACTTGGCCTTATAGGTTTGGCACCTGGGTTTGAGGTTAACACAAATATCAATGCAATTCTGCCAGCATAGTACAGTCCACACTTTTTTTTTCTAGCAAACAAAACTGTTGAACACATTGCAGTGTTGGAAATACTGGTCGCTAAAGCAACACATGGAGAAATACAATATCAAACGCGTTTGTATTATATACATAGTTCCTTAAGTTGAATTTAAAACTTATCATGTGTATTTGAAGAACAGTTTTATTAGACAGTTTATGTAAACTAATCTTCTTCTTGTAATTTTGGCGGAAGCACCTGTTAAGTAGCAAACAGGTGTAGATTGTAGCTCAATTATGAGCTTTTAATCTTTTATTTAATGTGGCACATAAAGTCACAATGTATAGTTTTTTATATTTTATTTTCCTGTACAGGCTAAATATTGCATGCAATATGTATACAAATATGGGAGACTCCAAAACAAACCTTTTCTCTCCAACAAGCCTTATTTGGTCCATTGACTTCGGCCTTTCCACTTCAGGGTAGAAGATCTTTGCGCAGGCTAAAGCTGCAGGAGCAGACATGATGGAAGCGGAGAGTAAGTGAGAGGCACTAGCACCAAATCCAATATACACGCCAAGTACACTCCCTGCGATGGTGGCCATACCGCTAACAATGATGGTATGTAGCTCGGATCTGGTCATGAGGGGTAGGTATGGTTTGATCGCAAGAGGTGCCGTGGTCTAAGCCATGAAATGAAAGGAGTGAGAAGCAATGAACATGAATGATTAAACTGATGAAGTTTTGGTTAGCAAAATGATATCTAGGCTAAATAGCTAAATAGGCATGGTCCTGTATTATACTGAACATACAATGTGTTCTTATCAATAGCATCATTTTAACTCCCTAGTATATTTTAACAAGGCACTCATTTTCAGTTTAGCGAGTCCTTGCAAAATGAAATACTGTTTTAAAAAATCTAGAAGCAATACACAATGCAAACAAAATTAATGAAAATGTATCCAGCACCAGTAAATGTATGGTGTACTTAGTCTAATTTTTAGTTACTGGATCAAAAATTGTCGGTACAAGAGTTATTTATCACAGGGCACGCTCACGTTAAGTTCCCTGACAGAGAATAGTGTCCTTTGATTGAATTGCATTGGTATGATAGCCAAGTTTCCTAAACACTCAGCAATAATGACTCATGATCAATCAAGCTATGTAGAGAAATAGTTTTTTTCTAGCATGCATTTTTGTTTAGTATGCATAGAAAGAATCATTTTAAAAACCATAGAATACGTGACATCATGCAGTGTTAATTTTAAACCATTGACTGTCTACTTGTTACTTCAGGCTAAAAAATGATCGTTTGTGATGGACAGTGTGTGGTGTGAACATTAGGTCTAGAGACCAAACAACACACTTCAAGAATCTAGCCCTGCCAGTCAGAAATATTTAAACCGTTACTAACAAATTTTGTAATAGTTATGCAGCAAGTATGGCAGATATAAGTAGGTACTTTTGAAATGGTATAAACAAATATTATGTATTGGACACCACAATGAGCAAACAATCATAAAATTATATTTAAATTATATTGCAGATTTTGAGGTAACATGAAATTTGAGTATAGAAAATTAGCATATTAATCATTTGTTTTCCACTAATATTGCACCAGATAAGACTTTAAACTCTACATTGGCTGGAGGCCAATCTGCAATTTTTGCTTTATGTAAGTCATGGAAAATATTGTTAAACTTCAAACTATACTGAATGTTTTTAAGGGAATACCGGAAAATATTGCACAAACTATACCAAAATATGGAAGCAGCTGAAGACAAATTCAGGGGTGGATCCAGCAAAAGGTAGGGGGGGGGGGGGGCTTTCCTGAACACCAGTGGGCTTGGTTTATGGTTTTCATTCCGACAAGCAAAAAAAAAGGGTTATTCCCCTTTTTACGTCTTCTGTAACATTAATAGAAGGGAGGTGCAACTACCTTTTTGGTAATGGAAGTGGGAACACGTCAGATGTACCCCTACTAATATGATAATTTCAAATTTATTTTTTAGCTCTTGGGCCACATGAAAGCTTAGTGTCTCTATGGAAATGTTTAATAAATGATTCTCTTCAAAATCATACCATGGATGACCACGTTTTCCATGGTTGGTCAGTCATCTTGACCATTTGAAAACCAGTGCATTTGATTTTATTAATTTATAATAGCGTACATGCCTCTGAAATGCCATCCTGGCGAAATAAGTTATCAATATGGCAGACATTTCATATGTGATGTATTTTTGGAAAAAGATTAAGAGTACACTAAAGTGAATACTAAACTGTCCTTAGCCCCTTTAGTAGGTGTTGAAAACAAATTATTAAAAAAAACTACATACTATTTAACTGCAAAAAACCAGATAACAGAATAATGTTAAATAAAATGAGAAATTAATTTTAATCAAAATAAAATTTTGGTCATTTTGGGAATATAATACATCTGAAACCTGCTTTAATTATTAATACATTTATAAAATATGTTTGAGGTTATAAATACTATTACTTCAGTAACCGTAGCAGATAACCCTCCCAAAATAAAATGTCAGTTTGTGGATATAATATATCTTTAACATGCTTTATTTACTAATATATTTATATACAGTAGCATAAAATGTGTGAGGTTATAAATATTATTACCTCTGTAGCCATGCAAAGCAGCTAACACTCCCAAAACTATCCGAAAGGAAACCGTAAACTCACGATAAACTTGAATGTTAAGTCCCAAAATTCAATGTAAATAAATAAACTAACGATACCACTCTACGAGTATTTTTGAACTATTAACAATTCATTACCTCAGAGAAAATTCAAGAACATTGAGCAATAAACAGAATTCTGACCAATAAAAACATGGACATTTTTCAAAAGGTGTAAAAAATACTCTTATCCCATTAAATATATCAAGATATCCTAATGTTAGTTTATGGAGCGTCCAGAGGCCACTGTCCAAAAAACAAGATAAGATGGACAATCAAAAGAGTGGTCTGACTTGTGACAATTAACTATGCAAACTAAAACAAATTCACATTCAGTGTTCTCCCAATTTAAAAATTTATACTGGTAAATTTTCCAAAAAACATGACTTGTCACTTGTCAAGCATGGCTTTTGGGTTGGCTTTGGCCCTACCCAAATATCTACGTAACTATAAAACTCTATTACCATTCCTGTGTTCTCGGTAATACTAAAGAGAGAGGAGGGCAGAAAATATATGAGAATCAAAGTTATATCATAATAACTTTTCAATAAAGAAACTTTTTACTGGTAAATTTCAATTTTTACCAGTAAATTTGATGGCTAAAAGCATACTCCAGTGAACACTGTACATTAATATATAAAGTATAATATATGGTGAAAACAACATGAGTTTAAAAAATTGTTACCATGCCAACAAAAACGTTTGCTGCTGTTGCAAAAGATTCTGTGCCCGATGTTCCCATAGTTCTCTGCATAATCCAAGCAAAGCCTGTGATCACGACCTGCATGACGCCATAGTAGTAAAGGACCGAGATTACGGAACTTGTAAATATGATCATAGGTAGTACCTTTTGAGAATAAATAATATTAATTAATAAAAATGATAATAATAATAATAACATGATATCATTTGATCTAGATTGTTACATCTACATTAAAGCCCACAATCACTCAAACAAATAAAATTTGAATATTTAGCTGCTTTATTCTTAAAATAATAAACATATTATATATTACAAAAGTCCCAAAAAATCTAATAATCTTTTTAGGTAAATACAAAATTATCCCAAAAATTGAAAAGAAATACATGAAAGTTAAATTTATCCGAAAAGTTAACAACCCTCCAGCTAAAACACAAGTGGCATATTTGATCAAACCCAGGACAAGCAAGTCTCCAAGATTCAGTGGACAGCAAAATGTTTTCTACCAGTTTAAGCAACTAATCTATTATAAATGCTACTCTCTTCATATACCTTTGCTATATATATATATACTTTTGCTATACTCTTCAGGCCTGTAGCCAGGGGGGTTCCTGGGGGTTTGTATGAACCCCCTTTTTCAGTGAATCCCTTTTCTAAAACGAACCCCCACCCTACCAATATTGAACCCTTTTTCCTATTTTCGCATTTGTAGTCAGTATTAGCACTCACGCCATTCTAAATCACCATTTATATCAGTTATATTATAACTAATATGCCAAATACACACTATTAGGATGCAGATAGACTCCATTCCCCGGCACCCACTGGGCGTTTCCCCTTGACCCCACCGGGGCCCTAAGGCGAACTCCCTTTAGGAGTACTTGGTTACGGGCCTGCTCTTCTAACTTCACTATAAATGCCAATAATAAAACTGCGTCATATAAATTGATTATTATAAAAATATATTGTGCTCTGAAAAAAAGATACAAAGCCACAATATGAGATTGCTACAATGGAAACAACAATACTTCCAGTATATAACATACTATACTAAGCTGTATGCTATTTAAAGTTATGCATCCTCCTTTTTATGAATGAACCATAATCATTTTCATGAACTCGTAACTAATTTTGCAAAGTGGATAACAAAAATCAAGGATGTCTCCTGGATCCTGAAAAATGTCTTAATAGAAGAAAATTTTCTGCAAATACTTAGGATTCTAGAGAGTATATTAAACATTATAAATGCATATGATAAACTTAACCATATATTTACAGATAGCAGAGAACCAAAATTTTATTTGATTATTTCAATGACTTATGTTTTTGTTTGTTGAGTTATTCTTATATCCGATTCATGTACAAAAATCTTACCAAATGAAACAAAATGTAACAAATTGTTACATTTTATAGTGCATGTGAATGCAACATCCTGTTAAAATCTCGGAGAAATCTCGAAATATCTCGGAATCTTTACCAGCGTCTGCGAGGCTGGTAAAGATTCCGAGATATTCCAAGATATTACCTGATGCCTATGCGCATGCGCAATAATGCTGCTCAATTAAAAAACAATGGTCTTTCACGGGGTGTCGTTTTTGTTACACCGGGATCATAATATGGACGAATCTTTTCTATAAAAAAAAGGGTTATTCCCCCTAATCAACGCTAATTATGAGTGGAAATAGGAGAAGGCATATATAAATGAACGCTGGCATGATGTTGAAAATGCTCTCCCTAGATTTATTAAAAACTGTCAGGGAGATATCCTGGTTACATTTTGTTACATTTGGTAATGATTTTTGTACATGTGAATCGGGTATTATTTTTAAGGATCCATATGTAAATTTACATGCCATTAAAAAAATCTTTAAAAATAACTTACCACGAATACAAAGTACCTCTCATCTAAATTTTTATCAAAGACAAATTCAGCTCCAGCATAAGTATAATCGAGGAAACTTTGAACGTTGGTCCCAAGCCATTCAAATGCCACGTACCCTAGCCTTGTCCGTAGAATCAGAAGACCAAGTAAAAACTGAAGGTAGATGCCCCATATAACAGTACGCCATTTAATCTAAAACAAAAATAAAATTATTTTTATATCGATAACTGATATAATTTACACTTTAAAAACCAACCACCATCTTTTTTTAATTTGCTTTATTTTTTTGGAAATATTCAGCCTAGAAAGTATCTAGTTTACCTATGAAATAAAAAAATAGAAATAGAGAAATAATAATGCTGCACAGAAAAGAGGTGGTACCCCTTCAAAATTGAACTCTTTAATGCTATCCCTATATCACTTTACAGATGGTACCACATAACATATGGTATCCCTTAATAGATGATATCCCATAATAAATTGTGCCACATAACGCATGACGAAAAATTTTCATGACGACTTCAAGTCTGCGCAAATTTATTTTAACTATGCATGTCTTGTACGGCATTGCATAATGGTAGATGTCAATGTTAATGGGGGGGGGGGGCTACTTTGGTATGCATTGCGCAGACGGTGCTTAAGTTATGAGTGGAAAGTATGTGAACAAGCCACTCACATGTCTTCAATTTGCACTGCATACCACCAAAAAGCACATCTTGTGCATCATTGCAGGGGAAAAAACCATTACAAGTGTCAAGGTGCATGAATAAGACTAATTAAATAATTTAAATTACAAAAAATAGATTTAAAAAAGTTCTACTAATCAAAAATGTGGTGATTGGACAACAATTCCATTTTTTAGGCATAATTCTAAGACTTAAGTCTGGGGCGGATCCAGGATCCGGTGAAGGAGGTGGAGGGGGAGGGGTCATTTTCCCAGAACCGAGTGGGCCCATATGTATGTCCACAATTTATTTTTGGGGTCAACTTTAGGGTCGGTGCACCTAATATAAGGGGGATGGGCGCAAACTACGTTTTGGCAATAATAGGGTGCGTGCGTCCTATTTCCCCCTAAATCTGCCCCTGTAAGCCACAATCAAACTGGAATTTTTTAGGTTAAACAACTAACCACGTTTAGTTTTTACCAAGTAGGAATGCAATGCAAACTTCCCTAGTCATACTACCAAATGGCCCTCTTTGTCTGCTGGACAATCCCCCATTGGTTGTGACCTTGGGTAACGCTTAAAAATGGTTGAGTTTACAAACAAAATTTAACCTTTGAAAGGTTACTCCTGGTACTGATAAAATATTCACTTTTCTAAATCAAATGCGATTGCAGCGTTATTCAGTACAAATATATCTAGCATATCTTGTTAAGCAGTTTATTTCCAATCACTACACTTTATAGTACTGTACTAGCTTATCTAACTACTAACAGTAGCCTCTGGTATGTAATAAATGCGATAGTTTATTTCATTATGTTCAATTTGATGAGGTATTAAGAATTGAAGTATTTGTTACCTTTGCACTAAGAAGCGATTTAGTGAAGAATCTTCATAGTTTATCAAACTGTTGTATTGCTATAAATGAGGTTTTTATTCATGTTCAAGAGCCAACCGGATCTTACACCCAACGGCTTAGTGGCAAATGTATGGATAGGAATATTTCAGTGTAATAGTCTATTCAGTGGTAGACTACCATCAAAAAGGTAGGCTATCCTGCCTCCACTTGGTTGGATGAACATGAACGCACCAGCGAACCCCTCCTTGTCCTGTTTTGATTTAATGAGCAAAAAAGAGGTCATTTCGGCCCCGATTGCTGTCATGGGATGAATTACAGTGAACGATGAAATTGACTAATGAGAAGTTGGTACACAAATTTATGGTTTCTTGTACAGTTTTACAGTTCACCTTATGTAAATATTTATTTCTGGTATTATTTTTCATAAAGTGATAGGAGAAAATAAAGGTTTCGTCGGGGCTTTGTAGGTTAATGTCAAGGGACAGACGGAGCGCCGACACCAAAACGAGCTAAAAGAGCACACAAAACAGGTAAATAAGGTTTTTTTTGCTTGCCAGACTGAAAACCGGAGACACGCCCACCTCAAAATTTAACTTGCCCAACTTGTCAGGGGACCTGTGCCCCGCTGTCGAGGGCATTGCCCCGCTGTCGAGGGCATTGCCCTGCTGTCGGGGAATTCCTGGCGCCGTCACTGCGGTGGGAACGTCGAAAAAGTGGTAGCCTACAACCAAAACCGGTAAGATAGGCAGGTATATCATTCTAGAAACATACCACAGGTCCCAAGTACCCAGAAAATTGTGAGTTGAAAAGAAAGTTTAAGCTCTACCATTCAACTTAGACTTGCCCCAAGTCACTTGTATCTGGTCGATTTTTGTAACCTACAGCGCTACCAACAATCACAATCAGAATCTGTACAAGCACCATGTAAAATCCTTCTTCAGGATACCAGGATGATGTAACCTTGCCACTCCGTATTTGGAAAGTGTGCGTATCGAAATGTTTACTCATAGAATCGACAATGAAAATCTTTTTATTTCGAATGAATGAGCTAAGTGGGTTACTCATCACACCACTTGAGAGACCTACCAAACTACAAATTTTACGCAAAAGTATTCTCATGATTTTAATTTTGTCTCATTCATTTAAACAAATTTGAACATTTAAGCTACAACATATCTACATTTAGTAACCAGAAATTTGTTCCAAATTGGAACCTCTGATGTACTACTTTCCATAAAAAGGCCTCAATGGGTACAGTCTAATTTGCATCTTTTTCCACATACTGCAATGGATTTTTTTGAGATATATTATAATTTGTAAAACATTATGTGTACATTCCTATTAAAGAGTTACATCAATTTTACCCTATATTTTCAATGAAATGTAGGGTAATTTTGAATTAACCACCTCACTGGCTCATCACATAAAATGTTTATAAAGAATAGGAATATACTGTACAGCTAAGCAATCAAGTGTAAACTAATCCAATTATCCATTGTGATAAAACTTGACAAAACTTTCTAATGGAGATGTACACCTAAGGAATAAAAAAAAAATCAAATTAGCTTGCTTTAGAAATATGGCCATAAGCATAGAAATTATTCTCAAATAAAATATTTACTGCTAATTTTGCACAAGGGATAAATCTTCATATGAATGGATAGCTTGTTTCAAGCATAAATTGATTTTGATTATCTTTGTTTTTTCGTAGGCTGGAATAGGTCTAGGCCTATTTTGGGCTTCAAAATACATTTTAAATTTAAATTAGTTCTCAACGTTGATTGTTTTGCCCTATTTTGGTATTTTGTTTAAGCGGGCCTAGCCTATCCCATAGCTGTATGTCCCCATGGGCTTCACGGCCCGAGGGCCAGTGCTCTCCGGTGTGTAATCCTGGCCAGGCCTCATTTTAATCATCACGATTCCCACAAATGTTTTTGATTTAATTAACATAAATATATACTACTAGGACTGAGGGCTGTTAACAACTAGTTAGTCATATTCTATTTAAATGTTTAAAAGCAATAACTCACTGTTTTCAGTATCGTGTGACGCCTTTGGGAGAGCGGAGAACAAAATATCGCGCGACAACGCGACAAAAGTTGAAAACTTTTCAATTTAAAAAAAGTCGTGTTGCCTGTCGTTTTGTCGATATATCGCTTCAATGGGAGCACCTCTTTGTTATTTCTCACTTTTAATGTTGTGTCGTATCGCTTATCACCTGTCGCGTCGATTTGTCGCGTTGGTGTGAGCGGGCCTATGTTTAATCACTGAGCTAAACACAGCTCTCAAATCTTGTTTGCCACACCAGGTACTACCTTTTGGTTTTAACAGTTGGAAACTGGGATGTGTGACATAAGCACTTGCTTTTCCCACTTGCTGCACATGGGCAGTGGAAGAAGGGGAAAGAAGGGGACACATCCCCCACCCCCAGTGATAACTCAGTGGGACAGTCCCCCTGAAACGTCAGATCAACTACAAAATCAGATACTGTAGGTTGACTTTTATTTTGTTGCTCAGACAGAGCACTGCCTTTAGCAATCCAAGGCAAAAAAAAAAACAGCATGTAAATATGGTAATTTTAAATATTTTGGCCCTGAAAATGGCCTTCAGAAAAAAAGAGACCAGCATAGCACAAACTAATTGTTTTTTTTTTTGGCTTACAAATCTAATCGGGTTGGGCACCCTTCTTTCCCGGATACTAGGATGCAGCCCCGAGGGGTGGTGTAGCTGAACAAAATTTAGCCTGGTCCCCATCTCCTGATCAAAAACCATTCCGCCACCACTGTTGCTACACCCATTATATCGATACAAAATTAAAACTAGCTAAATAGGGAGTAAGCGCTTTTACGGTAGTATTTTTTTTTAACATGTTAAATTGTATGAGGTGTTGCATGGCTTAAGGCAGTCCTAACGAGATTACCCTAAACTAATCTTATGCAAGCATTTTACATGTATGTGTGCTTGTAATAACTTAGTATCTTAGGGCTACACTTCATGCATATGAGAGGTGTCATGACAAAATTATTCATGTTGTACACCAGGCAATTCTGATATTCACAAAGAAAAGCAGAAAAATCACAATTTGATAAAAATGAGACTAATCAATCTGTAAAGTTTAATACAATAAATACATTTCTTTAGGTACATTTTGTAAGCTTCTTTTCAAAATCCATGGAAAACCACACAGGAAGTCGCAATTGATTTATCTAAAAATAAACTTCCCCAATGTGAGCTTTCATGATTCGAAATTATATTTCTTAGGTACATATAGTCAATCAACCCAATTCAATACCAATCAAAAGTTCATATTATTTTCTATCTGAAAGGTGTCCGTCCAGTTTGCCGAATCCCACTTTGCCGAAACCCGGCTTACAGACTACAGTCTGCGAAACCTAGAATGCTGACTGTCTTGCCATGGTCTATACATAGTATTATATGCTTAACTCAAATTATAGGAAAATATTTGTGTTTAATAATATTCAACAAAATTGATTAATAATATATCATATTTAAGTGATGTATATGTCTTAATTTTACTGGTATTACTATTAGTTAAAAGATGATGTCCTAAAAGGGAAGATATAAATGAACCACATAATGTTTAAGATGCAGTAATGTTTCAATTGTTCATAGTATTTATGATTTAATTAGCTTAGGATAACTGAACCACAGGTAAAAATGTTTGGATATCTGGGTTTCGTGAAAACGGCACTTGGCAAACTGGTCTAGAATCATATGAAAACACCAATAATTCAATTTTCCTAATTCATACAACATGAAAAGTTTTGTGCCAACACCTCACATGTCATTGAAATTACCTTACTAGGATATTTTGAACACAATACACTGAAGAATAACATTACAATGATTCCAAAAGCTGAGATTAGACGCTCAGGTTCTGCATATAAATCTTGGAAAACACGGGTTGATCCAGCAAATATTATTAAAAATAATAGTAGGGCAGAATACACAATCCTGTATTAGAGACAGAAAAAATATAATATAAGATAAATCAATATCAAATAATTTGTCATCATCACCACCAGCAACACCACCACCATCACCATAATCACCACAACCATCATCACCACCACCATCATCACCACTACTGCCACCAACACAACCACCCTTATCATCGTCATTTATATCATAAAAAAATCATCGCTGCCATAATTCTCGTCCTTATCAAAGTCATGATAGATATAAATACGGTAAATTGATCAACTTGATCACTAACTCAACATCTTCAACATCATCATCACTCAACATCAACTATTCTAATGACAAATAATAATTTGTAATTTTTGCTACATCACAGTAATTGGCATTATTCCAAACAAAAAAAAAAGAAAGGCACAACGGCAGATGATCAGGACTTTCCACGGGAAGTACTAAAGCGGTCATTCCAAACATAAATAACATAACAATGTTTTAAAATTTTATAGCTCCATTATCCTCACCTGAGGCAGTTTAGAAACAGAACTCTGAGTACACAGGATTATGAATTGGGGGTAGAGGGGAATGGAGACTTGTTGAGCCAATTGTCATAAAAAAAAATGAAAGGTTATTTTCATTATTTTGCCCTGGATTATATTCACTGTTTTCCATTATTATATACTTATTTTCATATTTAGCAAGCTTTAATTAATGGCCATTTTTTCATTCAAGCCAACTAAAAAATATGTTTCAGGTTGATCTTTAGGAAAACTTAAGCCTGTTAAAGTTTTCCCTAATTCATTTATTTCACAATTCGTTTGGGTAAAACTCCAGATTAAATCAATAAAACCCGAAACAATGTTAACTAGAGGGCCCTCTGGGAATTTAATACCTCCACCCACATCATAATTTTCCACTGTATATCTTCCATTGAAATAAAAAACAAATACTGTATTTTAAGTACTTACATTTAGTATGGCAAAAATAATGGGGAAAAAATACCAAAATGGGAATAAATAATGCAAAAGAAAATACCCATGAGAATTGATCTCGGGGCTGTCGAATCAAGAACCAGTATCTCAACCACTGAGGCAGACTGCACTAACACAATACGTTCCAATAGGAATTTTGAAAATTTACAGATAGGCTGGCAGTAGGGTTCTTGGTTGATTGTGACTTTGACCTTTGACCCTGCTCTTTCAAAAATTAATCAGCCTTAAATTAATCAGATCTTTTGTGAACAAGTTGCAAGAGTGTCTGATGAAAAAATTTGGCTTGTAGGCGGTTTACAGACAGACAAACAAAATTATAACCTCACAACTTTCTTGAGAGGTTATACAACAGTACAGTAATGTATATACAGTGTATATACAAAAATCATAAATCATGATTAATCTGAGTATTCCATCCAGCCCTTTGAAAAAAATAACAACCTCTTATACTAAGTTAAATTACTAGGTAGACCTACTTAGCAACACTGAAAACTACCTAGTAAGGTAGTATGTAATTACCCTGTCTGTTATTATTCTAAATAATGAATGTATTTTCCTATACTTGTAGAGCATTTCAGAACATATCCTTGGTCGTATCCATTGACATGGCAGTTTTTATAGGGTTAACCCTGTCAACTGCCTATCTACCTTGTCACTACCAGTATCTACCATGTCAACAGAGATATTTTTTTCAAAGGGAGGTATTTATAAGTTTTTATTTAATACATGCATACATGCACAACACTGAATAGTTGGTTAACAATCTGTTCATAAATCCACAGCAGGTTTGATGCTTTAATATTTCTAAAGAGTTGGACCGTTTGTCACAACTGCTGTTCTTGGGAAGACCAATAGTTAGAAAATATTACTATAAAACACCTGCATTTCACTAATATTAGCTTGTTATGCCATTATGAAAACAGGCTTACTAATGAAAAAAATTATCCATTTTTCAAAATAGTCATAGATGGGCCATGGCTTGGTGCTAGATAAACCTAATTAGGCTTCCAAGTAAAAAGTTTGTGGAACGGGCCATACAACAATATCCAGGTATACATTTTTCCAACTGTACTGGAGCAGAACACAAGGGAATTTTGAAGCGTTCTGATGAATATTTTCACTCTCAGACCCCTCAACAACACACATTCTATAAATTAATTCGTTGTCTGTAGCTAACGTAAAGCCATGCAAATCTTAGAAAATATGCCAAGTGACTTGCAATTATGTACAAAAGTAAAATCCAACTCAGCTTTTAATAAACATATACTTCTACAAATTTTCTTAGAAAACATTTCGTTTTCGTTGTTAATTTGAGATCGTTTGGTTCCATCAATAAGGACTTCAATTCCAGTGACTTACATACTTTCTATGTAAGTTTAATAAGAATCAAAAGTTTTGGATAAGAATCAAAATTATATCTTATTTTTCAATGAGTAAATTTGTACTGGCAAAATGTAAATTTTACCAGTAAATTTTATGGCTAAAACCATACTAGGGAGAATATTGATCTGTTCATGGTTTTTTTTAAAATTCATCTGATAGATATGAAATCACACTTACCATCTACAACACTGCCAGTTAACTGTACAATATTCAACAGGCCTCTTTGCAACAGCAGCGTAAATATTTGAGCCCCATCTTCTTTTTATTAAAACTATAAACCATAATAAATTTGCTATAACAGTCAGGATGAAGAGGTAGTACGAACGATCAAAATATTTTACCAAGACGAAGATTAAATAGACGTAAAACAGCACTGCCAGCGTGAGGTAACAGAACCGCACAATTAACTTTCTGTTCTCATCGAAAAATGAGTTCAAAGTTTTTTCTATGTGTTCAATTGCCTATAGTAAAAAAGGAAAATTACATTATACATTAAATAAAGAATAAATTATCATTAATGAAGTACTATTTAAGTACTAGTGTAGTGGGTTTAATCAAAGAGTTTAAATACATAGCCAGTGTGGATGCTAGCGCATATTCTTTAACTGTCAAAAAAGTCACTGCAGCAGTCACTGTGTGAATAAGAAACCTAACAGTTTTAGTTAAGACGAGACGCAACACAACAAAGCGTGACAGTACTTAATAGTCCATGTACTTATAGTCCATAACAAAACATGGATGGACATCATAAATCTGATGTCTTACCACAAAGTGAGTCACATGGTAAGGAGATCAAATTGAAATAATCACCAACCAAATAAATTTTAGGTCAAATTATTCAGAAATTTATTTTTAATTAATTTTGAGTAATATGGTACTTAATTGCAGTAATAAGCTGTAATTATGGTAATATAATTACAGCTTATGCTATGCTCAATTAGAAGGTACCAATGACTCTATTTTTTTATTTTAAAAAATTTGAGCCAGTCGGATGATTTTTTTTTAATAGGCACCTACTGTATTTTCAATAAATCAATCTTTCTATCTTCTGCAGTGTTCTCCCTACTGAAAAAATTATACTGGTGAATTGTCCAAAAAACAACTCAGACATGGCTTTTGGTTGGTTTTGGCCCTACCCGAAATATCTGCAGGCCTTTATAAGCATTCCTGTATTCTCTGTAAAAACTAAGGTGTAAAGGAGGGCAAAAAATACATGAGAATCAAATTACATCATCATTATTTTTCAATAAACACAATTTTTACTGGTAAATTTTATTTTTTACCGGTTAATTTTATGGCTAAAACCATGCTTTGGAGAACCATGTTATATTTAAATTTTCCTATATTTAAATATAAAATTTCTTAAAATTTCCTAGATAATTTTAAGTATTAGGCAAAAAAAAATTTGGACATACTAAAATAAAAGTGTCTGACCCTGATTCTCAACATGTTGGGTCTGTCGGGTTTAGGCAAATATTGAACTTATTTTAATGTCTATGGAGGTTGCCCACATTTTGCAAATGGCTGTGGTAAGAAAGATTCAATTTTAAGAGGACCTTAGGTTCTCACTCATTTCTTTTTGTTGTTGGGGTTGTTGTTGGTGCGACCACAACTTTAAAAGCGTTGAGCGTCGCCAGTTTTGAACGGACGTGCATGAAATTTTGCGGGTCATTTCCAACAAACATTCATCACCCTTTTTTAATTTACACCTCATGGTGTCCTCTAGCCCACAAAACAAAAAACGCATTTCACCGGTAAGCAGTAAGAACTCTAAAATACATCTGGAGATATCGAATGCTTAGCGGCTCGGCCAGTTATAATCGTTTAACACGACCGTTCTAATAAAGCGAAGGTCGTGAGTTTGAATCCCACTGCGGACAACACAATAAAATGTTTTGTTTTTGTCTTATTCCTATCCAAGTTTTAAAAAAAAACAACAGTGTGTACATACGAACATTCTAAATATTTAAAATAGTTTTAAACTAATTTACTCTTCCAAACTGCATTGTCAAAACTACAAAAATTTCTTTAGAACTTCAATGTAACATATCCCACTAGTGGTAATTAATAATGGAAGAATTCTTTTACAACCCGGAATCGCAGTGGAAGCGCGGATCTGGTGAGCGGTCGGTCTTGTTGTATTAAATATTTTAAAATTGTAATATAACCTCTGTAAATGCATTTCCTTCTGACTGTATGTAAACTTCTCCAGCTTCTATATCGCCCTCTACAGGTTGACTTTTGATAACCCCATCAGCTTCCTGGGCCTCTGACACCTGAAAAAAGAATAAAATTATTGTTAAAGTCTGATTCCCTACAAAGTTTAAAAAATTAAAACATAAATTTTACAGTATATTTTGTTCAAATTTACAAATATAATACTGATCTGCCATGTTTGTGTAATTTTATTACTATGAAACATAAAAAAAAGCAAAATAATAACTGAATTTTTTGGGGATGATCCTAGAAAATAAACTGGAAGAATTTTTATATGCTTGGCTTCTGTGAACAGTCAAAATCTAGAATCCAACGGCAAGATAATGTGCATCGTGCGTGTAATGTACAAAAACAGCACTTACACTGGAGAGAACAGCCTGGGTGGCATCCGCATGGATTCCATCTAAAGCTTACTACCTAGACTTGCTCCAAGTCTGTATATTTTAAGTGTTTAATGGAATGCGCCACCAGTGGATTATGAAGTTTTAGTGGTGTGAGGTTTGTCGTTAATACAGACTTGTACAACAGTGAATGAACTTGTGTTGAGAATGGAAAGTACCGGGCAACATGACGTAATGATTAACATGCCGTATTTGGATAATTACGCCACAGAGTTAACCAATCAAAGGTTCTCATTTTTTAACCAAGAACGCTGCCATGGCCTATGTGAAAGCCTGAGATATAATACATCTTAGGTGTAAATAGATAGGCCTACTACTATTTAATGGCAATGGTGAGTGAATTAGGCTAGGCTTGATAACTACAAACAACATGTTTTAGCAGTTGATCGCTTGTGGGAAAAGGCCTAAACTTTATGAATCTACCGGGTAATTGTCATAAATGCATATTCAACCTTTTTCTAGTGGATTAGCCAATCACATGTAACTGAAACCAGGCAAGCGGATAATTTCCCATAAAATCGTGGTGGGAAATCATGTGAAATTGAATTGTTGACCAAACATCAGAAAGGTATGGCAATCCACCTGCTATGGAACACAATGTTATACCTGCCAACTTTTTTTGGCTCCACTGCATGAGACACACCCCGCCACCACTACCTGGGACATATGCTCTCCCATTTCGATCTGACAAGCAAAAAAAAAAAAAAAAAACGTCGTCTGACCATTTTTGGGCTGTTTCAGCAAATTATTGCTGTTTTGAGCCGGTTTTTACTGTATTTTGCTGTATATTGTGTCATGCGTGAGAACAACTATTTAAATGAATGTTTATGAGTGAGAATTCTGCTAATGCGTGAGATCAATTAGCTTACGCGTGACACGTCAAAAATAGGCTCCAATGCGTGAGACTCACGCATAATGCGTGAGAGTTGGCAGGTATACAATGGGTGCCTTTTAATCGTATTTGACGAATTAAACCGAATCACAGTCTTGAACCAAGACTACTTACTACCGTAGCAACGGGAATTATCAACAAAATCGTCTAGGCCTAGCCTTAAAACTATTAGCTTCTTTCTACTCAAGAAAAAAACTTAAAAACTATGCAGGTAACTTGTAACATGTTTATTATTTTAGAAACAAACAAGTAAATTACCAACAAAATATATTTTTTTGGGTAGAATGCTTTTTAAGCAGCCTGATGCGTCCTATTCACAGATCTTAGTCTCTTCTATGCAAAGTTAACCCAATTATTCATCTCTACAGCATTGTTAGTATATCAGTTGAATGCCTCAATGCCATCCCAGATTTCCTTCTTTTTCATTGTGCTCACTCTGTTTACACCTTTGTACAGAGTTCCCAAGTTTTTATAATTGTCCTGGAGTCTCCAGGAATTCTGGATCATCTCCCGGGCTCCCGGAATTATCAGATTTTCTCTAGGAATTTAATTTTCTTCAGAAAATTTTCAGGTTTTGTACAAGTTTCACTATCAAAATAAATTGGCCTATTTATTTCAAAATATTGGTTGAAATTAAGCAACTATGAAGTTCAGTAATGATTTGGGGATTAGTAATAGCACATTTCAGCAGTGACAATACACAAGAAACCTTCTTGCAATACATGATCATTTCATTAACAGGCAAGGTGATGAGCTTTTAAATAAGGTTATTTGTACGCACATTTTAAGAAGGGTATAAACAGTACTAACAGTGGTAGGACGACCACAAGCAAACATCCAGGAATTCTATTTTTACAACTTGGGACCTCAGTTTGTATAGTCTTAAACTCCATTTGAAAATGCCTCATTGATTACTAAAGCATCCGCAAAATGAATAAAAAAAAATACAAGCCTCCAGGTGCTTTCACACATGTATGACTTATTGAAGCAGTTCATCCAAGTGTTGCATATTGTAACAGAAAAGGTGTTATGAATACTTACGTTATTATTATTATAACACTTATTTCTAATGATAGCACCATATAAATCATCACAAATGCTGGGTTTTAAATTGCATTTGTATTGTGCATATTCAATAGATAGTTACCAATTCTTTTAATTTAGATTGTGCTTTCAATCTATCTCTAAATGGAAAAATTCCAGCAAGATATGGCAAAATTTTTTTTATACGTTGTATTGCAAACTTTAAAACAATCCACTAAAAAGGAGGGCAGAATAAAAATACTAAAAAAAATTACTTAGGAAGGTGTATCTACAAAGCTGAGGATAAAATACAAAGAAAGATATTTTTTGCTTTATAACTAACATCATGGTCCTCAACTAAAAATAAGTTTCTGAACAAATAACTGTGATTTATGTCCAACATAAATAACAGGTAAAAAATCGTGAAATTGTTTTTTGAAAACGTTTCATTGCGCAAATGAAAAGTTGTGAAATGTTAGGCCGGGGACTCACTGCGTCGTGTGACAATCGTATTACTAAACCGTCCCTGCCTGTGTTTGTGATTTCCAGACACGATGACAGTCAGTAATTTTCCTGTTGAATTATTAAAAAAAAAACGTCAGCCAACGAAGAAGATGAGGATTTAGTCGTGCGCCTGTTGTTGTTCATCGCACAATGCAGTGAGTGCTTGGCTTTAAAAATCATAAAATCGTGAACATTAAGGGCCACGAAAATAAAATGGTCTACAGTAATGATTTTGCTATATAGATCTTGAAACTGAGGTTTGTACAATTTTTCAGAATGGTCAGTTTAAACCAATTCAGTTTGTCACTTCAATTCCATTTCTGGTAGCAAACTAAAATTTCAACAAATCAAAATATACAGTAATAATTGCATCTTTAAAAAAAAAAAAAACAAAATACTAGAAACAACAAAATCGGAATAAAATCAGTGGTGTACGAAGAGTATACCTGCCAACTCTCACGCATTATGCGTGGTCTCACGCATTGGGGCCTATTTTTGACGTCTCACGCATAAATTAATTTATCTCACGCATTAGCAAAATTCTCACTC